>CAODLS010842734.1:0-16320 GCA_948243855.1 Flueggea neowawraea
TCTTTGTTTATTTTATTATTATAGATTATAATTTTAATTTAAAGTTAAAATTTAATATTTATGATATGTATTTTAATAATTAAATTATAATGTATTTTAAATGTAATTTATGGTATGTATTTTAATTGAACATTGAACTTCAAAATGCATTAATTGAACATATGTGGGAAAGATTTAGTAATACTGAGGATTAAGGTTGATTAATATGTATTTTTTAATGTGTTTTATTATTTATCAATTAAATGTACTAGTTATTTATCATTATTGTAATGTATTTTCTCATATTGAATGTAACACTTTAGTAGTACTTAATATTAATTATAATCGTATTATATTTTAATTGTGATGTTTCATGAAATTTAAAATTATTTACAATGTCTAATTAATTAAATTTATCAAATTAATTAATTTCTAAAAATTATTAATTTTAAATTCAACAATATTTTAAAGTTTTAAAAATATTGTATAAACAGTAATCAATATTTATAAATTTATTTAATTACTTATTTAACATATTTAAAAAAAATAAGAAAATATTTTATGAAATATTTTTTTAATATAAAATTTGTATAATAAATTAAAAATAAAATAATAATTAATACTAAAATTATATTATTTTAATATAAATTTTAATGTTGAAAATTAGAAATGGCCTTAACGGCCAAACTACCAAGATGGAGGGAATTCCGTAAATCAAGAAATCACGAAGCACACCGTCGCGACCCACCACCTACTTAAAGTTTAATCACGCCCACTTAAGCTCCCCCTTTTTTATTCTCTTTATATACTACTCCTTTCTCCATTCAAACTCCTCACTCCTCTCCCACTTCACTTCCCCTTCCCTCCTACTCCATCCACCACCTTAACAACTCACAATGCCTTCCTCTTACCTTACTTTCCTCCTCCTCCTCTTCTTCTCCCTCATCGGACTTTCCCTTGCTTCCTCTTCCTCCGTTCAGGACCCTGAACTTGTCGTCCAAGATGTTCATCGGTATGTTCATTATATTGAGATAATTTTTGATACGATAGCACGTCATGATTTTTGTTTTGTTGTGTTTATATTACAAGCATTGTCTATACTATAGTAGTACCGAAGTCATTAATCTTTTCACATTGACCTGAACAATGTGTTTGGTATATTTTTACTTTTTGGACAGGGCCATTAATGAGTCTAGGAGGAGGTTGTCGTACCTGTCATGTGGAACAGGGAACCCCATTGATGACTGCTGGCGTTGTGACCCCAACTGGGAGAAGAACAGGCAGAGACTAGCCGAGTGCGGAATTGGGTTCGGGAAAAATGCAATTGGTGGACGTGACGGTCGGATATACGTTGTCACAGACCCGGGTGATGATGATGCTGTCAACCCAAAACCAGGGACGCTCAGATACGCAGTGATTCAGGACGAGCCATTGTGGATCATTTTCTCTCGCGACATGACAATCAAATTAAAAGAAGAGCTTATCATGAACTCCTTCAAGACCATCGACGGCCGCGGAGCCAGTGTTCACATTGCCGGAGGACCCTGCATTACAATTCAGTATGTGACCAACATTATTATCCATGGACTGAACATTCATGACTGTAAGCAAGGAGGGAATGCTAATGTTAGAGACTCCCCGCATCACTACGGGTGGAGGACTATATCGGACGGTGACGGCGTGTCCATCTTCGGTGGGAGTCACGTATGGGTGGATCATTGCTCATTGTCTAACTGCAACGACGGCCTCGTTGACGCAATTCATGGCTCCACAGCCATCACAATTTCGAACAATTACATGACCCACCATGACAAAGTGATGTTGTTGGGTCACAGCGATTCATACACTCAAGATAAAGGCATGCAAGTCACCATTGCCTTTAATCACTTTGGGGAAGGGTTGGTCCAAAGAATGCCAAGGTAAGAAGTTCTGACAGAGTAAAAACAGAGCTCAAAAAAGAAAACAGAGTTATTTAACTGGTGAATTTGATCAAGACGACTAAAGAATTGGCCATGATTGCAGGTGTAGACACGGGTATTTCCATGTGGTCAACAATGACTATACCCATTGGGAGATGTACGCCATTGGAGGAAGTGCAAACCCTACCATCAATAGCCAGGGCAATAGATTTGCTGCTCCTGACTATAGGTTCAGTAAAGAGGTTGGCCCCTTTTTCTATTCTCAACCGAATCAACTAACATATCTTTTCTTTTTTCATTTTAAAAAATAACTTATACTATTGGAGACTAGTTTAAATTGTTGAACGTGTGCTTTATTGAATTTATAGTGCAAATGTATTAATCTAATTTTGCGACAATTTGGTTGCGCCCAGGTGACGAAGCACGAGGATGCGCCGGAGGACGAATGGAAGCATTGGAATTGGAGGTCGGAAGGGGACTTGATGATAAACGGAGCATTTTTCACGGCATCTGGAGCAGGAGCATCGTCAAGCTACGCCAAGGCATCGAGCTTGGGAGCGAGACCATCTTCACTTGTCGGCACGATAACGACGGGTGCGGGTTCACTAAATTGCAAGAAAGGCTCTCGCTGCTGATGAAAGTGACCGATTGATTAAAAGGAAAAATTATAATCGTTACATTGCTTACCAATTGAAGTGATTTAAAGTAATGTTGGACCGAAGTGTTTGCTTAGTTAGACCAGAAAATTGATCCCCGCCCCCCCCCCCCCCCCCCCAAAAAAAAGAATGAAGAAGGTGAAGAAAGTCAATTTAGGATTTTAGTTCTCCTTTAATTTGGCTTTTTTCCCTTCAAAAAAATTTATTCTTTTTTACCCATTATTGTCCCTTTTTTTTTTGTTTTTTCTTGCACTCAACTTTGATGATTACAACCTCGGCCTGCTACTCTTAGAACCATTTAAGATGGCTGAGAGAAAACAAGTGCAGAAGTGTTGATACTAATATATCATCTGTTTTTATTGAACCTTATATGTTCTTTTTTTAAGTCTCTGTCTCGTACTCACATGCATGCCCAGTTGAGTTAAGACCAATCAATTGAATTAAAAATTACTTGCAAAGTTTCAACCATTATTTGCTGAATGAGTGATGACTACAGGATTTGACAACAAAATGCCAATACTCACCTTAAATGCTTTGTCAATAAAAAGAATTGTTCAGAGATCAGCACTGCCTCCTTTTCCTAACCAACAACGGTATCTGAAACAGATCCAACCGACTCTACCTCCTCCAATTCAAATAAGAAAAGTTAAATTTTAATTCTTAAGTTTGATAATGTGCTTCATCGTGAAGGATATAGTGGGTGGATAAGCGGCTAATCCTCCTTTAATTAGAGATACCGAGATGATAGTAACTTTATTTTGTAAAAATTTTATTTGGCTTAAGTTGTATTGGAGAAATCTTCGATTTTTTAACATTGTTGATAACTATAGATTATTATGGTTCAATATGGTATAAAGCTATTAATTATCCGACCAAGTTTAAACCTGGTTTCGCGCTGTCTAAAGTGGTCCGAGAGCTAATACCGCCCATTGAAGCACATTACTTGGACATCTTTTATCTTTTGGAGTCAAAAATTTCAACCATTTCTTGTATACTTACACTTTCACCAACAAACAATCAAAAGAAAAGAAAGTAAAACCTTCAATGGTCTGATTTAGATGGGACCCTCTAGAGATTTGAGAACAAATTAGGCGCAATTACACCTCCCCCAACAAAAAAAGCAGGAAGCACATGCAAGCCATGGAACTTCTTTTAATAAACAGGTGGTCTCTTCTATACACCCAAAATCTACCTTTCAATTAACTCCATCTTTGACTAACTTGCACCATTGTTCCTCAACTTAAAAACCCCTCAATAATTTATTCATTAAGAGCCTATAAGGCAGTAATAAAAACCACTGTATCTGTATGTATAAATGTCAAAAATTAACATCAAAAATTTCTGGCTACGGCACATGCTAGAACCCAATGGAGACTTCACATATGAAACATTATGGTCCCATACTCATGTGGCTCTACAGAGCTCCCCATGTAGTTACAGTCTCTTCACTGGGCAATGTACATTAGGGTTTAATGATATTGTATTGTTGTTCCAGTTTAGTTGGAGAGCTTTCACACCTTGCCACGTCAGATGTTCGCGGCCAGTGGGGCCGTTAAATGGGGCTTACTGCAAGTAACATGGTAGGGTTCAGTGATGAGTCTTGGCGCGCAGTCTTTGTGAACCGCACAGACAGACGTGGCAGTACGTAAGTAGCTCTCTCTTTTTTTTTAAAAAAATTCTTTTTGCTCCAAATTAGATTTCATCATCTTCACATAACATTGCACATGCATAGGGATAAGTTCGTTTGCTAGAGACACATGCACTTCATCACTATCTTGATACCTATATCATCCTTTTCTTTTTCTTTTTTCAGCTATTAATTTGTCGTGTTAAATTTAAGGTTCAGGATTCGATTGATCTTATAAGTAAACAATCAGATTTAGAGAAAACTTGGATGCCAATAAAATTAACAAAATATCATAGGTCACATTCATTTGCAAGCAATATAATGAATTGGGTTTTACTCAGATAGGTGTTTAAGTAGAGTCCACAGAAAAAAATGGGGCCATTCAACGTGCAATTTCAATCCTCCCACACAAGCACAATTCAAAAGACAATAAAAACTAGCGAACAACAGGAACAATTGTGTCGAAGATTACGTTAGCAGAGAACAATAAGTGAAGGCTCACATAAGCCATGCACTTAGGTTTGGGCGGATGGGCGGCCGTTATAAGAGGATTAGTTACTGCAAATTGATCGCTTGCTCTTACAAATTGTAATGGCGGCTAAAAGGTTTGATGGCTACAGACACACAAACACGACACATACGTTGGCCCATGAAGGTTATGAAATTCGTTGAGAGGCAACCATAAGTGTGGATCTTCTTAAATTTAGGTTAGAAAATAACACGTCACTAATTTTTTATTGAGCTTGAAATCACACTATCTGCTACTATTAATTTGTGAACATTCGAAAACTATTGTGTTAAGGTTACACTTACACGATTATATCCAATTGAATTTTCTCATCTGCCAGTTGCTCCTACTTCCTCATTTTATTTGAGACTTTAAAACACACGTCAAAGGCGAAGTACTTAATTTCATTGTCAAGAAGTCATGGATTCGATTCTTACATGGAGTAAATAAAACGACTTATAAAAGAAGACACGTTAAATAAATATTATATAAAAATTTGCTTTTATCGTAAACTCACTGTATTTGGATCATTAACATGTGCCTATGATCATTCTTCTTGAACAAAATCTTAACTTATAGTTAAGCACTTGTTAACGCAAACATGGTATGATTTTCTTTAAAGGACGAGACGCCACTTCTAAAAAAAATGAGAAAGAGATGGCGAATCGAGTAGTAACGACAATAATATGGCTTTGAAAATAGTCTTAATTTGATTAGCCAACAAAAGATAATTAACTGTCTATCAATGGCGATTACTACTACTTTTGCTCTTTCTTTGCATGGGACCTAACCATGTGGCAGACAATTAGTGGAAATTGACCTGATTAGAAGGCGACTGCAATAAGTCAATGCTAATTCAAATGATAACAAAAATTTTTTAGGATCGAGAGGGTTGACAAGTTTTATAGCGCAAAAGTTTTGTTAGGAATCAACCTCAATATTAAGAGGTTAAAAGTTTGATTCTATAAGAACAAATTATATGACTTGTTAGATTAAAACTTTCATATCTTTCAAAATTAACAAGAATTAATTTGATGAATACGAACCAAAAAATTTACTTTGGTGGTAACTTCATTAATTGATCGATTAGTAGATTATAAAGTGTGAAAGTACAGAAAATGACCATCTTTTTTAAAAAAATTAGAATATACATAATAATAAAAGTAAAATAGTGCAAAAACAAACACCAATTAAAACTTATAAATTTATACATTTATTATAGGCCTAATACATGTGAACCTCCCTTAACTTATATTGAACATGCAATTCCCCCCTGAACTTTGTGAACGCTTATGAATCCCCTTTAACTTGTAAAAATGACTCATGTTACTCCTCAAACTTTGAAAACGTAGCCATTTAACTATGTCTTAGCAACTATTCCATGCAATTTCCCCCCTGAACTTACCTTTTTCTTTAAATAAGAAAAAAAGGAAGAATTACAGCTTGTGTTCAAATATTCTATGAATTTATTTGTGTTCATTGAGTATTTTTATCCTTTCTTGTTTAAATATTCCTTTCTTCTTTGTGCTCATTGAGTATTTTTACACTTTTTCTTTTTAAACAGTTTACACTAGAAATTAAATTCTGATAACTATGTCTCACACTGGTATAAGAAGGAAATTTTCCTAAAGACATTGTTGGAGGCATTTATGCCCCCAACATATATACTCTCATTTCATGCATGGTATAAGCAGGAAAAGTTCATAAAATATTTGCTAAGAAATAGTTAAACAGAAACATTTGTAAAGTTTGAAAGGTAACATGAGTCATTTTTGCAAGTTGAAGGGGGTCCATAAACGGTCGCAAAATTCAAGAGAAAAATTGCACGTTCAATACAAGTTCAAGGGATTTACATGTACTAAGCCTTTATTATGTAATTAAGATTGAAAAAATAGCTATCACAACCAATAGATTATAGAGTGTATCGACAAGAAAAGAGTATAGATCTTCACGATGTGCATTTCAACACACCACGACATGACAATACGTAAAGCGGCTTCAGCCTCCATTAACATTGCTATTAGTAGGCCATAGTGTCATACAAATGGAGTGACGATTGTGATTTATCATTAATCATTCACAGAATTTCATGCAATCTAATATAGATTATATTTGATTGGTTAATCAAATCTTGATTAGATTTGCTCATTATTGCTAATCACCATAGCAAGCCATGGTCTAAAGTGTAGATTTTTTATTATATAAACAAGATAGAGATTAGTTGTGGCTAATTATGTACGGTTTGAAAATGGTTTAAATTCCTCATTCAAAGCCTTGATTAGAGCTGATGCTTACTGAAAATGAGGAACCAAAAAAACAATATGTGCCCTCTTCAAGATTTTTAACTTGAAATTTGGAGATATTTTCTGATAAGCCACAATCTTAAAATGATGTTTACGTAAGTTGCTAGAAGTAGACATGCAATAAACACATGGACGTGATTTTCAATATGAAATGGTCGCTCGGAGTATTTAGCTTACTTAAATTAGGTGGCTAAATTATTTTTTATAGTGCGTTTTAAGAATATTTTATAGTTTTTAATGAAAACACCAACCAATGTCTAAAAATACTCTTCATCTAAGTTGACCTACGACACCAATTATCATCGCGAAAAATGAAAAGGGAGGCTCACCATTTGCTTGGCTTGTGCTATTTTGTTGAGCTAATTACACAGGATATCATAATTAACAGGAAAATTTGAAAGATTGTCACTAAATACTTATTAATTTTCAAAATAGAATTTTAATTGAAACACCATGTATACGTATGTACACCTTATAGTACACCAGTGTACACCAATTGAAATTTCGTTACGTCAATTTAAAAAATTAGAAACATGTTGTACATTTGTGTACACTTATATACACTCGTGTACATCAACAAATAAACTTAATAAAAAGAAAATATAAATGCCTTGTACACTTTGTGTGTGTACACTGGTGTACTCTAAATAAAATTCATTAAATTAATTTTTTAAATAAAATTGTGAATGTCTTTGTATACTTGTGTATACTATTGTAAATTTTTGTACACCCTCTGAAAAAGTTAATGCCTTTTTATTTTTTAAAATTCAATTTCTTTTGAGAAGTCAATTTCTCACGAATTTCCAAAAAGTGGACTTTTTAATATATGTTTAAGATTTTGTGCCATTTCTAATATTTGGAAACTACTAGTGATATTTTTTAGATTTGGCATTTTAATTTGCTATAAAAGTGTGATTTTCCCTTTTTTCTTTAGGAGCTATTTTGTTTGAAATTTATGGAAAAAAATTGAAAATATGTTTTTGGTTTATGCTTCTGTTTTTCTGAAAAACTAAAAAAATGAAAAAAAATCACGGCTGAAACTGTTTCCGTAACATTTTAGACAAAAATTTTTCTAGTTTCGTGCATCTGTTGTTCATTTCTTAGCAAATTTATAAGAGTTTTTTAGACTAAACAATCCATTACCATCTATATACAAATGGGTTTTACATAATGACGTATAACAAAAATTGATATTACTGGTTCACTACACTAATTTTGAATATTTGGGCAAATTTTCAAAATTACACTCATGTAAAAAAAATTCAAAATTATAGCATCACAGATTTGTCTTAAACTTGTTTAGATTTTATCTGAAGTATGTTTATATTTTAGGATTTGTCTCAAACTTGTTTAAGTTTTATTTAAAGTCTATTTATATTTCAGAATTTATTTATATGTTGTTTATATTCGTGTATAAGTTGTTTACAACTTATCTGTATATTATATTTATGTTGTTTATATGTTATCTATATATTATATATATGTTGTATGTATGATGTATGTATATATGTTGTCTGCCCGTGAATTTAAAAATACCCTTTTATCAATCTGAAATAACTGACAATCAATTTGTAATATGCAAAAACTGCATTTGTTAAATAGATATTATAAAGTATCACACGCATATAGTGTAATTGTCACATATAAAAATGCACTAAATTGGGCCTAAAGTCCATTAAGTTGTGAAGTACGACTGTGTTGAGACCAATCATGGGCTGTCTCTCCAAATGGTAGGGCAATGTCAAGTTTTTCTTCTTGTAGTTCAGTTCGTAAATGCGACTATGAATGAGACAGTTGATGAGGGCCAAGCGTAGCTCCAAAGTTCAAAACCCTCACTAATCGAATACTTCTTGATTGGTTAAAGCCCAAATTGCGTCTCTACAAGTAAACTACACCAACCTTTCTTGTGACGAGACATCCGGAAAGGTTCAAAACCTCCTTATTGTGGTGACCCTCTCAAAAATCTTATTCAAAGTTTGCCCTAGAGGAACTGTGCAGTGTTTGATATGTTTATTGTGAGATTAATGTTTTAATTAGCTTGCTTCCCATTTTGTCAAGAACTCTTACGTTTTCTTATTCTTTTCTTTTTCCAACATGAAGGCAATCATCTCACCAACTCTTGTATGTGGGAGTAAATTTCAATATTAGAGAGTCGAGAGTTCAACTTTTGATAGGGATAAATAAAATATTTTTTTTAAAAAATCTTACAGATGGATGTAGGCATGTAGCTAAGAGGCACGTTCTTGAGATTTGACAATTTTCTGTACAATTACGTGAAAAATAATGGAGTTTAAAAAAAAAGAGATAATGTACATACATATTAAACAAATGTGTTTGTTTTAGGTAGATTGAGTTGCTGGATTATAGAAATAGATTGTGTTTTGATAGGTTTGTAGATTGTGGTAAAATATGATTGAATGCTGTAGATTGAAAAATATCATTGGATTTTCAATTTTGCTAAAATATTTACCCATTATATGGACAGTGTTTTTGGAAAATTCTTAAAAGTATAGATAAAGTTGAGCAAAGACAAAAGTTTTTATGTCAGCACTTACACTTGCACACAAATAACATTTGTTTGCCTGATTAAATCTATCAACAGCACTATATTTTGATATACGCCAAACAAACACACCCAATATTAAAACGGTTTCGTGGTTTTCGGATTCTATATAACAACCAGCTACAACAAGCAATATTTAAGGGTCAAACATATTAAACAAGTGTGTTTGATAGAGTTTGTTTGAGATTTGATAGTTTTCTGAACAACATTTTCTTAGAAAAATCTAACAGATGGATGTTGCTAAGAGGAACGGTCTTAAGATTTGATAATTTTCTGAACAATTACGTGAAAAATAATGGATTTTTTTTAAAAAAAAGGAGATAATGTACATACATATTAGAAGTAAATTGTATTTTGATAGGTTATAGATTGTCGTAAATTGTGATCGAATGAGGTAGATTGGAAAGTATTATTACATTTCAATTTTGTTAAAATATTTAAATAAAATAAGAAACAAAACCTTTTTGTTATATCCCATTATATGTAAGGATATTTTCGAAAATTTTTAGAAGTATAACTAAAGTTGAGTAAAGACAAAAGTTTATAAGTCAGCACTTACACTTGCACACGAACAACATTTTTTTTTTGCCTGATTAAATCTACCAACAGTACATATATTTTGATATACGCCAAACCAACACACCCAATAGTCAAATTGGTTTTAAGATTCTATGTAAAAACCAGCTACCACAAGCAATATTTAAGGGTAAAAAAAGTGAAACTAGCCAACAATCAACAAGCTATTTGATTTTTAATAACGTGATTTTAGACAATTTCTGCTAAATTGAGAAAAGAAATATGAAGCTGGGACTGAGCGTTGACTACACTCCAGCTTTGAGTAAAATAATTGTTGTTGGCAAGAAATCTACCATAAGAAAAAAGTCCCAATGCACTTACTGCGACTGACTGCCACCAGCATCACCCTTTTGTTTATAGCGTGCACCAACCCAGAAACTAAAGAATCAAAATTGGAAAAGTTGCCCAAGTTGCTTCCATGAAGCCATGAAGGGACCAGGCGACCACCCATATTCAAAAGCCTCAATCTTTCTGGTCATAAATATACAAAAAAAAAAAAAGCCTCAAAAGCCTCCCACGTGAATTAAACTAATCAAAATGTTTCTTCAGCTTTGTTTCCTCTCAACAACTTCAAACCAATCAAATCTCTCCTCCTCAACTTTTCTTTTATTTATCAACAACAGTCCAATAAACTATTAAACTATGTTTGTTTCTTAATTAATGTTCCTTAATTAACTTAATAAACCTCCACCAATCACCATCATTACTAGATAAACTCAAAATTATAATAATATTATTAACCAAACAAGGCTTTGTGTTCCTCCGCGGCGCACCACCGTAGCCCCTCCTCTTGCGTTATCAAATCGGCGTCGGCCCCGACAAAAATTCGCCACCAATAATCTAATTATTAAGGTTTGTTCCTACGTGGGACCCAACTTTTATAGCCAATAAGAATGACAATTGTCAATTCTGTCCCACACGTGGACCGAATTCACTGGTATGGACAACATTTACCTCAGTTGTCACGACCTAGGATTTAATAATTTTGTTTGGACTGGCAATTGGGTAACTGCCACGTGTCTGATGAGAAAACTACGTGTCATTTGTGATCAGCTGGAGCCGGAAAAGGATGAGAACGTGGTGACACGTCGGACTGAGGTACTACTCTTGCGAGCTCCAAGGGCCGTTTATTTGAAGTCCGCCCTTTGATTTTGTGGCCTCGTCTAAAAAAAGTCCGGCCTCGATGTGGCGTTATCCTATCCACGTCAGATTTTAGAGATTTTTAAGTGTGCTTTTACAACTTGGCAGAAAAGAAGGTATAAACAAATATGTTGGTGGTAATTATAAATTTATAGGTGAAAAGTGGCAATTAAAAAGAGAATATATATGGAAGTTGGCATAGCTTGGTACTGATTGTGCAAGGAATCTCCACGCTCCCATGGCGAATTATCAAGAAATTAGGGTCACATAAAGATTTGTTTTTTTTTCCCGTGTTATTTCCCAAAAATCCAGCATGAAAGCTTTCTAATTTGCACTGTTATAGGACGTATGTGTCATTTTACATAAGGAATTGGCATGATTCATGTGCATGTAATATTAGAGATTTTCCAGAATCATATAAATAAATCCATGCTTGAAGTAATTAAAATATGAATCACGAGTGATACTAATATATGGGAAGATAATAATAAAAGCAACAAATTGTCATGTGATTCTAACAAAACCATAGACCTTAGACCAAATTTCTTTATATTCTCCATTGGCTAACAAGATTTCAAAAAAAAAAAGAAAACAAAACTATTGTGTGCAAGATTTTCTTAACTTGCAACCTCAAATTTCCTAGCTAGATTTGTTTATTAGATTCTTAGACTTGACCAAAACAGATTATTAGATTAAAAAAGATTTTTTGTTACATATTTTTTTACTCAAGTACTTTTAACATTTAACTAATTTAGATTGAAATTAGACGTCATTATGGAGCATGTTTGCGCGCTAAACTCATCCACTGAAGTATATTCGCTCTAGGTTTATGGGGTCTCACGTTTTTGTCCCTAAAAAGACAATTCAGTGATTTAAGAGAGAAAAATATTTATAAACGATTCTTGACCTCGACTCCCAAACAATATGAGAGCATGACACTACAGACATAAACTATATAAATTGTAAAGTAATTTTTCCATATAAAAGCCTCAAACTCAAGGGCTCTAATCAAAAGAGAAAGAACCGCTCCCACTCCGTTCTAGAGGTAAACTAAGAAAAGAATAACAATGTATTACTCAATCTGTAGCATCCAAATGCTATGTGCTACTTGTGGCGTAAAGCTGCTTGTAATCCAAATGCTATGTGCTACTTGTGGCGTAAAGCCAATGAGGCCAATCAAGTAGGTTGCCAAGATGTGACCAAGAAAATGATCATTTAATTGAGTTAGATCCTTCTTATCTAAGTTTCATCTATTATTGCACGGCTTGTACACAGATGGAAGTTTTATTCTATTTCGTTTTAAATGCTTGTGTCGTCAATTTCAGTGGAAGGGAAAGAAAGTGGTCGTACATTCAACTTGTGATGGACCACTTCACTCTGTTTTATGAATGTGGTCGATCATATCACTAATTTCCTGTCTTGTAGGATACTGAAACATGAATGAGAATGGACCTCACTTGTTTGTTTTTTGTGCTTTTTCCAAAAAAATCTCGCATTTTTCAATTCATGTCCTTTTCTATTTGAAAAATGAACTCTCACTTTTGGCTTTTCTATCATCTTCATTTCCACAAGACTTGCTTCCTTAAAACGATTTTTATTGTGTGATTTACCATGATCAAAACTAAATTGTCGTCTTCACCTGTCACAGGCAATTTAAACTGACAATGCAGCATGAAAAGAAGGGTGATGATGCTCTGTGGAAGTTATTGGTGAGGAAGGTGGAGTCTGCCAGAGCCGTATCTTCTCTCTCTCTTCCAAAAAGGAAAAGACAGGAGGAACTTGTACAAAGTCATGAGATTAGGAGCTTCACATTATGAGGAATCAATTAACGTTCCAGCACGAATGTTGTTTATAATTTCGTTCATTAATTTATGCGTGAATTAAGAAGCTGTGTCCGCTTTATTGTAAACCCAAAGTGGCTCTGCTTTCTTTTCTTTTAAGTGCTAATATGCACACTTCTTGCTCTAGGGTCTGTAAAGATATAGTAGAAGAGCTACTTCTTTTCTTTTCTTTTCTTTTTTTTCTTCTTCAAATTTAGAAGAGTTGTTAAATAGGTGAAGAAGAAATTAGAGTAATCTGTGTATATGAAGAGCGAGGCAGTAGTAGATGGAGTGGTTGCTTTGCAATCCAAATCTCTCCATTTATAAATGAATTGTCCACTTGAGAATGCTTTCACTTTCTTTGGATAGCAAGCCAATTACTTGTCACATAATATAATTCAAAGAAAATGACATCAAATTTAACCACACAAGAAGATGTCAAAACTACCAAAACATCTTGATGTACAAATATCTATCAGACGCTAGGCAAATGCTGTAGATTAATCTTCTTGAATATTTTCCAATCCTTTCTTTCCTGGGAAGGAAAAAATAAATTGAACCTAATAATCATGCAAAAAATTCTTGCGGACTAAAAAAAATTATACTTAGCTGTTAGATATTTGAAACAATTAGTTAGATCAAGTAATTAAAATCTATTGTTTATTTCCAATTTAGAGCTTATCCCACTTTAAGAGATACTTGATAAGAAAAGACTTTCATCAAGTCATAAATTGCTGTTACATTTATATTTTTCCAAGATAGTTGATCTGTTGCACTAAACCGAAGCTCAAGATTGGCATCCACTGCAGCCACGCCCAAAATTCATCCTAATAAACGCAACTATAAAATAATTAATAAGTCTAATTATACTAAAAGATAAGGTTTTAATACCTTACATTTTGAGATAAAATATTAAATCTAATTACATTAAAAGACAAGATTATTTCCAATATGCTAATATCCAATTAATATTAGTTGCATTTATAATTTTTTATTATTAAAAAATATTTTTTAATAATATATAATAATAACAAAATATAAGTGTATTATTACCATGTAGTTTGATAATAATCTAATAATAACTGAAGTAATATGTCAATATCTAAGTCAATATTAGTTGTATTTTTATTTTTTTATCATTAAAAATTATTTTTAATAATATATACATAATAATAACAAAATATAAGTGTAATATTATCCTGTAGTTTTATAATAATTTAATAATAGCTGAAGTAATATGCCAATATCTAAGTCAATATTAGTTGTATTTTTAATTTTTTATCATTAAAAATATTTTTTAATATTATATATGCAATAAAAATTATTCTTATTTTATCTCCTTAACTATGGGAGAGTGATAATTACATCAGCATCTCTTTTTATATAAATACTTTTCTTGGTTGTCTACCAATGAAAGAATTTTAAAAGATGTCATTTTGTGTAATTTGATTGAAAAGGTGTTATAGTAGTGTAAACATATAATGTCAACAATTTATTGATTTAATGAATAATATAAAATAAGGAGCAAATTATAAGTACCCCAAATTTGAAGTGGATAAGAAAGAGGAGAACTAACTGGATTGAATTTTTTAAAATTTATTTTATGTATTTAAAGGAGTTATTTGAGTTTAATTACAAATAAAACAATTATATTATATTAACAATCATTAGTAAATTTATGTAAACAACAACATCTGAAATATTTTATTTTAATAACATTATTTTTAGGGAAATTAATTTTTGAGTCCCTGAGATTTACTCTAATTAGTAGGTCAGTTCTCGTGTTTTTTTGCGAAAGCAAGTTAGTTCTTCACGCGGATTTTAGAGTAACGGCGTCGACGAAAGTTTGCATTTACTATCCTACCCTTGTTTATATACTGATACGTAAACCAAATACCTTCATTTCTTCATTTATTTTCTCTCTTCTCTTTCAACCTCCCCCTTCTCTCCTCTCTTCCAACCTATCTTCAAATCGAAACATCCTGGGTTTGGGAGATTGTGTCACTGCAACTTATTTCGTCACAACTCGTCTTAATGGGAGGATTACAACTGTTGAAGAATTTTCGGTCTATTGAGTGGATAGTGGAAGCGACTAGGGACGAGAGAGAGAAATCAACACCAAGAATTTAGAGTGGTTCGACCAACCTTGAGTACGTCCACTACCTAAGTCTCATCACTTAGAATTTTCACTATAACGGTGATTGATTGTGGCTCAATCCAACAAATCCAATACACGAGTTTGATTCCAGCTCAACACCTCCAAGGCATACACAATGTTGTTTTCCTTAGGTTCACAACAAATCTCTACAATGTTGTTTTCTATAGGCTTACAACAATCTCAAAGTGTTTAAAAACTGTTTATAACATATGAAACTCTATGTTATAGTTGGATATTTGAGCTTGATGCTTGAACTTTGATCTCTAACTTGATTGGTTGTTTTTCTTACTTGAATTTGATAGAAAATTTGGCACAATGAGTTATGAGGTTGTTCAACACATTTCTATCATTCTCTTGATGTATTTATAGCATTCTCATGCCATATGACCATTGCTCTGAAGAAACTAGCCGTTGGAGTGCATTTAATGCTTCTGCAACTTTTTATGACTCAGCTAACGTATGTTGCCATTACAAGACATATGTTGATCATACTGCAATTCCAGATAATGTGTGTTGTACAAATCGTGACGTACGTTGATCATGTCGGCTTCCCAGATAACGTGCGTTGTACTTCATCTACATACATTGTGAATTCTTCTACGTGCGTTGTTCATGTACAATGTACGTTGTTGTTGATCTGGAATGATCCAGTAGCCTCTGTTTTCTTTCCAAGCCACATCTACGTACGTTATTGTTTGATAACGTACGTTGTAGATTCTTCTACATATGCTGCATACGTATAGTGTGCGTTGATCAACATACAATGGCTTATTTTGCAATTCCACACTCTCTAATGTGTTCCACTTCAAGTCAAACGTTTTGTTCATCATCAAAACCTTTTGTACATCATCAAAACAGAAAAGGAACTTTATGTTAATCATCCATGATCCAACAATCTCTCCCTTTTTGATGATGACAAAACTTTGAAGGATTGATGGCTACATCAAAGGCAAGACAATTGATCAAGGATTCTATCCTTGTCATTTGATTAGTAACATGCAAGAGTGAATGTAAAAAAATTTCTACCCCTTTCATTCATGCATAACACTTTCATTCATACATAACACTCTC
>CAODLS010842749.1:0-11956 GCA_948243855.1 Flueggea neowawraea
CCTTCACTTCAATCATGTTTCTTAGCATGACTCATGGCATACCCAATCATACCTATACTTGTTACTCATTACAAATAGCGTTAGGTGTATATCAAAGTATACGAAAAATCACCCAAGAATCCATAGTGATTTAAGGTCTCGCAATTCTAGTATAAGCATTGTATGAGAAATACTTATGACCTTTCAACCATGTAGTATTCTCATAAGCGGATCGATCCAAAACAATGTTCTCTAACATGTTCTATGTTTTCTGATTGATATCTCATATCCTATGACCATGAAAACATGATCATCTCACAGAGTACATACTAGTCTTGGTTCATTGTCATTCCCATGACAATAATCGACTAGGGATATTTAGAATAGTATTATTTTATGCTTCAAGATTTTACTATCCAAATCACATCTTTGATAACTTAAGCAAAATTACTACTAATGGATGTTTTATCAAATTAAACATGCACAAGAATAATAATGAGATGAAATAATATCTCATAATATATAGAATATAATCTGGATACAATGCATTGGGGTTAAGGCTTACTCTAACAAGGGGTTAGAAGAGTTAGTCATATGCTTAATGCGAGAGAGGCAGTGCCTATTGTCATACCTTCGATGAAGGATGGTAATAGAGACTGGCATAGCCTCACCCTAGCTGTCTCATTGCATAGGAGAGCACAGGTGAAGAAGAGGAACCTACAAGACAAGGCAACTTCACTTTATAGAAAATCAATGAAGATGAAGAACACAATACAATGACATTAAGGAACAGATAAGCGTTGCCATTTATGAAACCTAACCTTTTGTACCCATGCAGTTGTTTTTTGTTTGTGCCTTGAGATATTTGACCTGCAGATGGATAGGGTTAGATGGAACAAAGTGAGGCGGAGCCTAAGGCATTCAATGTTTCCCGACCTTACCTTTCTTTAACCACAGGAACTTACATCAGCGTTAGAGGGGTGGAGCTGGCAACACGAAGGTAGCAGGATTAGAATGAGACTGCAAGATTGGAGGAGTGAATGGTGAAGTTGGAAAGAGTGGTTTAAGATTCATTAAGCTAGGGGAATTGAAGCTTGCCCATCCTTTGACAAGGGAACCTACAAAAACAATGTACATAATGTAAGGAAGGCTCTTTGGTAGCCCATATGGCGACTATAATCTCACCAAGTTCACGAATCAAATTCACCAAATCAAGGAGACAAGAGCGAATAGGCCATTGTCCAATCAAAAATCAAAACTAAGGGGGTAGGCCATTAGGCCACGCTCAAGGGAAAAAATTCATTCCTAAAGCACAACAAGATCGCTGGTTTGGCCTTCAGCCATCCAAAAAGGCTACCATTAGTGGAACAGATAGACAAACATCTGGCCAGCAACACGAAAACGGAGGAGCTTTGGGTTTTGCGATATCTTTGGAACGCGACAGAAGGACTCGGGTTTTGAGCAATTTTTAGGGTCTGCGAAAAGGGGTCCAAAACTTATAATATGTCTAGAGCAATTTAAAAGTTGTTGGAAACTACCAACCTTTATAGTTCCTTGGCATCGTGTTTCTTTAATATTCAGATGGCTCTTTAATGAACTCCTTGACAAGTACAAGTAATCATGTTTTTTGAAGTCTAGTACATGAAGCATTTCTGTGTGGGCGAGCTTCTACTACGTGTGAAGGTAAGTATAATCATCACACATGGGGGGGGGGTAATTGTTTACACCTTAAATCGGCTCTAGCCTAATGGGCTGAGTTGGGCTTGTGAGATGGGTCATGGCAGGCTTTGAGTATCCGAGTAGGCATTGGACAAGCTGGAGAGCCCGCATATAAGGAAAGTTTGTCTTGGAAGAAGGAGATAGGTGTGAGCTTAGTGTAATATCCCGTACTTTCCAATTACGATCCCTGTAGTTTTTGAATGTGGCATTGAGGACTTTTGGAATACCAGTGGATGATATTTGATGTTTATGATGAAATCATGTTAGATTAGATGTTGTTAAGTATTGAAAATGATTCCGGACGAGTTCGGTAGCAAGAGAAGTCAAGAAGGGGGAAACAAAGCATATTACGTACGTAAGGCTAAGCCTAACGTACGTAAGACAGGCAGAACTCGCGTTCGTGATAACTATGTGTCACGTATGTGAGCGGGGCTTCTAGGATGATTTAAGTACGTGATATTTGTGGGTGACGTACATGAGGTCGGGATTTTCAGTTCCAGAACATGATTTTTGACTCGTTAACGTACGTGACCTTGATCCTAATGCACGTGTGGTCCTCCTCACGTACTTTGAGCTTATATTCACTTACGTGAGCCTCTATTTTCTATATATATCTGAACCCCGACCATTTCGTCTGCCATTTGCATTTGTCTACAAAACTTTGTATTTTCGTTACATTTATATGCTGACCACTTGAACTCATTAACCAGTAAGGTCTAAATAGCTAAGGGTTTTGGTGACATATTTTGCAAACAATATAATGCTAATGTTCTCTCTACACCATTTTTTCCTATTTTTTAAATGACGCATTCCTCGGAATTTTTTTTCTTGATTTCAAATGAAGGTTGCCTTGTCTACGAATTTAATAAACTATTGCATTTCATATTTTGCTTTTGATATATTTACAAAACTAAAACTAATAGCAAAATGGTGTTATCTCAAACAAAAAATTACACCATGTACACAACTGGACACAGTTGTAGACGTTTTCCTCAATACCTTACATAAAGGAGTATCTCGTAATTTTACAATCTCATAACTTAAGGTGTATTTGGTCATTTCATCTCCAACTAGTGGACATGTGCTAAGGATGTTTTCATCATTTTTGTTCCAACATAGATTTGTGCACTATCTGACTTGTCAACCACGTGCCACATAGGACACTAAATGACAAAATGACTATACACTATTCATGGAGCCAGCGGCTCCATTTAGATTTTTCCAGTTCTTTTCTTTTTTTTTTTTCTTTTTTAGTCTCCTCCACTTCTACCTCTTACGAACCCTATCTATATCAATCTTCATTCTCCTCCTGCCGTGATTTTACCGCCTCTCCTCTGCACATAGTTATCTCCTCCAAATTCCTTCCTCATAACTACACCATCGTTGGGCATAGTAAGTGCCATCCCTCCTATTTTAGTTTCAATGTTCCATTATTTCTCTTGACTGAATTCTTTTTTAACACCAATGTGGTATATTTTTTTTTCCTTAGGTCCTGTTCTTTGTTTCTTTGAGGTAGCTCCGGTGTCGTGGTGATCTCGTGGTGATCTTCTTGATTGTAGTCAAGGACTTTGCACTGTTTAGTTTCATGTTTTGCCTAGGTTCATGATAGGTCTATGTCATCTTGCCAATAAAATTATGTAAACGCAATCTTGGAGATTTAAATCCTTGTATAATTTTTTTGGGCAGGAGATTCTTGAAGCAATCGAGAGGGCAAAATTGTTTATTATTCTCCATTGGTAAGTTGTTATTCTTGCTTCCTCTCGGGAATTGATTTTTTTTTGTTATTGATCACAGGAAATGTTCATATTGGGATGGTGGTAGTGAGGTGTTTGGCATCGTGTTTGTTCATAGAAATCAGTCTGGGGAGGAGGAGAAGCCACGAATTTAGAAAGGCAAGATGAGTTCACCAAAAAAACATATCACAAGGGCGTGGTGGCTCAGCTAGTCCAGGCGCTTATCACGGCCAGATGAAATAGCTGCCGTGATAAATTCCCTAGTTCAAGTCCAATTCGTCCAGCACGTTGTTCTAGCGCAAGCCCTGACCGCTCCTGCCGGCGTTTATTGGTCCATGTTGTCCAATAGATCTCAGCTCTGTCAATTTAGGTGTGCGGCCCATTAAGGCTTCTTCAGGCACGCGGTTAATTAGAGCATCCTCAAGCCCGCATTCCAAACCAATTCTCCAGCCCAGATCACGACCCAGTTTGGTTCAGGTCTTTAGGCCAGTCTTGCGGTCCACTTCATTTCCTTCAATCATACGGCCCAGCGTATCATCTCCATGCCCACGGCCATGATTGGTGGTCTTCTCTTCCAAGCTCACGGGCCAGATCCGTCTTTTCAAACCCGTGGCCTAGCTCTGCCCTTCAGGCCCGCGAATAATTCCACTCTTGCAGGACCTCGGCCCAGCTTAGGTCACAGCCCAACTCGGCTCATTCTGTCTAGATGGACTCCTTCAACCTCTCACCCCGTTTCAATAGCTCTTGGTGTGTGCCCGTGGTCTAACCATATTTCCTCCAGTTCAACTTCAATCCTCTGGGCCCACAACCCGAAGGGTTCTGATCTTGTTCAAACAAGCCCAATGCAGTAGATCTTGAAAGAAAAGCTCTGCCAAATCACATCATCACCTTCACCACCACTCGGCCTGCGGCAGATACTAACTTATTTGTACCTTTCCATATATATATATATATATAGTGTATGCCTTGTGCTATCTACAAAAGGTGCATGCTTGAGTTGATGGCAATTGGAGGGTGACAGGGGCTACTATGCTCTCTCAAATCTTGACGAGGCTCGTGGTAGGCGACTTACACGATCGAAGGGATTGAATGACATGTGCATTGTATCAGCAACTTTGACATGTCATTTGGTCTGTCTCAACTCTAGTGAAAACAATTACATAGGGGTGAACATAATGGGCCCTGCATCAATAATTTTGGCATGTTGTTTGCTCTTTGATGACAATAAAGGCTCCTTGATGACGGTGGAGGCGAACGACATGGGCCCTGCATCATCAATTTTGACATGTCATTCGTGTTTTTAAACAAGCAAAATAGAGGTGACGAGATTGTGTTAGCGATGGGAGCGCCGACATGGGCCCTGCATAACAATATTTACATGTCGCTTGCTCTAGAAGCAACGATGATGTGGGCGACAACATGGGCCTTGCGTCAACAATAATTGACATGTCGCTCGCTTTTGAAGACGATGCCAGATCTTTGCTTTGTAATTCTAGAGTTATTGCTCACGACCCGTCGCATCCGACTTATCCTACCGCATGTTTTCGTTTAGATGCATGACTTCCCATAATGGCTCGTAGGAGTCTTCTTTCATTTCTTATTGGCCTTTTGCAGGCTGCGTCTCTCCTTCGGAAAGTTCTTTACCCGTGGATCTTCATTATTGATCTCTTACTTTTGTGGACGTTTCTTAAAAAATTCTTTAAAGCTCAAACTCAAAGTAGATCTTCAATATTAAGAATTCTTTAGATTTCTCCAAATTTAACTCTTGAAACCAACTGTATTTTAGCAAATTTCAATGGTGCACAAGAAGCAAACTACCAACGCTTCCTCTTTAAAAGCTGTTAAAGCAAAAACCATGCAGCCAACTGAGACCATCTCGATTATGTGATATCTTTCCATGACATAGACAGAATAAGGGATGCCTATTCTATTCCTCTAAGTTGGATGGTTGAAACGACTAATTTGCATCGCAATCTTCAATGCCCCACTTTCGTCCTCAAGTATTCTTTCGCTACACATGAATTCCCCGTGTGACTGGGACTACGATATCCTCTTCCCAACTTTCCATCTCTTATAATTTCGTGCCATTTCAAATTTATCCCGAAGGTTAGGCGAATCTAATGGCTTTTCATGTCATCTCTTTCTTAAAGAGGTTCCACTCAATGCTAGGACAGTCACAATTAAGAGAGTGACTCAGGTCAAATTCTTCATAGATAATGTTCCTTCTCCACCTAGAAATTTTATCGTCATTGATGAATTCTGGGGTGCTCCTTTAGTATAGTATTGGCAGAGAGAACTGCTCTTGACATCCATCTTGACAACCTAAGGGAGCACTATACATAAAAGATTGCAACCCTGACTACGGGGGTGACGAGGACATTTGATATATCCTAAAATTACACAATTATTTAAGCATAAATTTATACTTTTTGGCCTATTATTGAGTGTTTAATGCCATATTTACACATTTTTTGTGTTTGGTTTAGGTGTTGAATGATTTGGATGAATTGGAAATGGAAACGCGAAAAAGGCACGAAAAAGCGACTTGAAAATGGAAGGAAAATAGTGGACCACGACCCTGGTGGCATGGCCATGGCCATGGTCCATACCGTGGTGCAAGGTTGAAGGCACATTTTTAGGCAGAGACAAAGCATGCCAGTGCAAATGGGTGTGGCGTTGGGCGTGGTGGCACCATGACCTGAGTCACGATCGTGGTGCTGTTGGAGTTTTTTTTTCGATGCCTTGGTTGAGCTTTGAAAGCCGAAGGGAGTTGAAGTGAGAGAGAAAATAACAACAAGATTTATAGTGGTTCATACAACCATGCCTACGTCCACTATCAAAGTCTCACTTAGGATTTTCACTATATTGATGATTCATTTCGGTCAATCCAATAAAGCCTTACACCAAGTTTTATTATGACTCACAGCTTTACGGCCAACATGGTTGATTACGGCTCACACCTCTAATGCCTACCCAAGGCTGATTCTCGACTCAAACCTCTAAAGAAATTACAATGTTGTTTCCTATAGGTTCACGACAAACCTTCCCCACTCTCAAAGTGAATACAAAATGTTTACAAATAATGATGCTCTTTGCTAAGAGTACATGTGTTTGATTGATGTTATTGATCTTCTCTCTACCTTTAATTTGGTATTTAGGGTTGATGGAATGATGAAAATGTTTAGGACTTGAAACCCAATTATCATCCTTATTTTTCTGCCTTTCTTTGATGTATTTATAGATTTTCTAAGCCATATGACCGTGGGTGAAGATAATATAGTGGTTGGAGTTCATTTAATGTAGCTACAGTATAATGCACATACCCATATAACATATATTCACATAATTATAAAACACATATCAATATAAGCAATATAATACTAAAGAAATAGCAACAAGTTCAATATGTTGATATCATTACATTATTAATATTAGAGTTACACAATAGATAAAACAAGATAAGTCTATCAACTAGACACAAAATATGACAAGCCATTGAGATCTCATCGTTAACATCCTATATGCACATGTGTGAATGGGGAGAGAGTGATTGCGGCATTCTAACCTCTGTCGCATATGTGTATCTATAGCTCTAAAAACTGCTCAAATCTAATCTCCGATACCTGAAAAAACATTGCGCTTTATATGAGTCGCAACTCAATATACAATCAGATACTATATATACATACAACTCGTTATAACACAAATAAAACATATACGATCAATCAAGATAACAATACAAGTACAATGCCATTATGTTTAATTCGATAATGATGTTAGGTATAGCCCTAGGATTCCAATATAATAGATCTCATAGATCTTTTCAATATCAATAGAATTCACCCGAAGGTCTGATCAAATAAATCAACAAAATCGTTGGCCAGCCTAATATCATAGAACAGAATCTAGATGTGGCTCCTACGATTTTTAGCTATGCATAGCACTTAGTTCCATCTTCCTTCTCATATAACCAATATTTCCAACTGAATCGCATATAGATGAACAAATTGGCCATACCATTTCATTTACGTCATATGAATTCAGATGCAACACTTGTAAACAATATAACGCAATATGATTTTTTGATAGCTCATACAAGAGTTCAACTCATAAAAATTAATATTTCTATATATCATATAACATTTCATCAACCTCACATATTCAGTAGTACATGACAATAACACATAGCAACAATATCACAAAATCTCATATCAGCTAGTCACATTGACAATATAACATACAATATACGATATAGCACAAATAACACATAAGGGTTCACTCACAATACAAACAAATGTTCCACACTCTCCTAGCTTGCCTCTAGAATATCTCTGAAATGCTGCTCACCTAATACACATAACCACACAATTTCCTTTCAATATAGAATGCATATGTGCAGCTATACGAATGCAATGCTCAATGATGCGTGTTCTGATTTGGACACTTCCAATATGAACTTAAACATACATGTTAAATGATTCAAGACATTAACATAAGTTTTAAATTCCCAAATAGGCGTACATTATTCAGTAGCAACTGGTGCGGTGCAAATATAACCTATTTACGCATTCTGGCTAGTTTGCATTATCCTCTCTCGTCGACAACCAAACGAACTTAAATCATTCTAAAATTTTAACCACATATACTACACATGTACTACACATATAAGGGCATGCGTATACCAAAAATCAGACCCTACATCCCTCAAATGAACTCTACGAACATATTAGACCCTTTTACGCTAATTTAGCTACTGATTGTTATACACATATGCAACCCCTGAAATTTTATAGACATATTGCAGGTACATAAATAGACAACTTTATATTTGTACACTTAGTCAATATCCATTTCTAAATGCCTCAAAAAAATAGCACCAGAATATATTGAAATCTAAATGCTAACAGTCTCATCTATCAGTTCATATGTCTATATGTTCAAATCGTGTTCCAATCACTATCAAACCTATAAATACATGTTATAATGCTTAATAAACATATAGGAATGAAAAAAAATACTTACCGCACTCCTAAGATGCAGATGGTGTATGACCCAAAAATTAATATGCCTAGATATAGCGCTTTTCCCTTCCTTTCTCTACCTTTCCTCTCTTGTTTTCTCTCAATTCAGAGATCAGAAAGTGGAACAATGAGATCTGGAAGCTTAAAATTGATTTTCTAAGCATTAGGTGAAAACTAGTTAGGTGGCAACATTAAGTTTAGCCACATTGCACCCATTTACACATGTTCCTTGCATGTTGCTGTCAACTAGCACTAATAATTCTTCACATTTTTATAATCTTCCACTTAGGATTATTAATACAATTGTCCTAATGTGTTTAAGAAACTACCTATTTAGTCCTCTATCGTAATAATTTCACGTTTGACCACTGATTCCATTACAAATAAACCATTTATTACTCTCGTAAGCCCCTTCTAAAATATTCTAAAACCATATAGAACATGTATCGATAATATATATAATGCCAAATGAATGTGTAACTATGCAAGTTATATGCGATGCATGCTCATATGTGTGAAATCTTGGTTACGATCGTGAGAATTCTCCCATCCTTTAAAGAATTTCGTCCCGAAATTCAATACATGATCCTAAGAATAAGTGCAGATAAGATCTTCGCATACTCTAGTCTGTTTCCCATGTCGCTTCTTCTGTCGAGTGATTCCTCCATAACAGTTTAACCAACGAAATTGATCTATTTTACAATTGTTTGATCTTATAATCTAGTATTTGCACTGGTTCCTCAACATAACTTAGATTTTTAATAATATCTACGATTCATTTTGAAGCACATGTGAAGGATCAGATCTATACCGTCGAAGCATGGTAACATGGAATACGTAATGAATCCCTGATATCTCAGCTAAACGATATGCAACTTGACCAATTCGGTCAATGATTTCGTAAGGACCAATGTAGCGCGAACTCAATTTACCTTTCTTGCCAAATCTGATTACTCCCTTCCAAGTTGAAACTCGTAGAAATACTTTATCACCAACTTCATAGTTCATTTCCCTCCGATGCTGATCTGCATAGCTATTTTGTCTATCTTGAGCAGCTTTAATTCGATTTCTTACAATGTTCACCTTTTCCACAGTCTCCTGTATTAACTCTAGGCCTTCTAATATTCGCATTCCTTCCTCATCCCAATACAATGGACTTCTACATTTTCTACCATATAATGCTTCATAGGGTGCCATGCCAATAATACTATGATAATGATTGCTATAGGAAAATTTTATCAATGCAACATATTGATCCCACGAACCTTAGAATTCCAGCACATACGCTCAAAGCACATCCTCTAGTGTTTGAATAGTTCTATCTGATTGTCCATCTGTTCACAGATGAAATGTTGTACTGAATGAAGTTTAGTGCCTAGAGCCTGTTGTAAACTCTCCTAGAATCGCAAAGTAAACTGTGTATCTCTATCTAAAACAATGGATACTGTTACACCATGTAGTCTAACAATCTCGTCAATGCACCTTTTTGCAAGTTGCTCAATTTTACATCCACATCTAATAGGCAAGAAATGGGTTGTTTTAGTTAATCTATCAACAATTACCCAAATAGCATCATTATTCTATGGTGTCCTTAGCAACCCAATAACAAAATCCATTGCAATTCTCCCACTTCCATTATGAAATACGCAATGTTTGTGATGTACCTGTTGGTGCCTGATGTTCAATTTTGACTTGTTGACAATTGAGGCATTTAGCGACAAACTCAGCAATAAGTTTCTTCATTTTTGGCCTCAAAATTGAGTCTTTAATGTCAAATAAATTTTGGTAGATCCATGGTTGGTAGCAGGTAAGCGCATCCCACAGAGACTAAGAGTACTAGTAATAACTCTCTCCCCATTATCTCGCCTATAAACACAAAAGGATTGGAGACACACCAACACACAACACAGCAGCACAAAGAGAGTTTAAGAACCGGGCAATCAAGGGTAACAATAGCATCCAGATGTTGAATCCCCCTAGGATTACCTAAGCAAAACCGACCTCATCGCTAAGTCACTTGTTCATACAACTGGACCGTAGGAATTCCTAACATACATTAACCTCTCTCTCGAGTCAGTTAACATCTAACGTCAAGTTGATTAACCAGAATCTCTTTCTAGTTAATACCCCCACGTTGCATTAACGATGATTACTGAATTTCCATATTAAGTTTAACCTTAATCTGAAAGATTTGCGTCGACCTATCTCTAGGTTTTCGTGCAACTCCTCTCACCAATGAGCAATTCAAAACAGAAGATAAATCTCTCGATTCCAACGCATGCAATCAATTGTCGAATCAAAACACTGGTGGAATCAATCCAACAACAATAACATATATCATAGATAAGTCTCAATTCATGAACAAAGCAACAAAATAACAAAACCCAAATCACAAATTCGTCCTAGGGTTCATCACATCTAGATGCATATTAATTTAGCTCATAATTGCAATAAAAACAACAACAAAAACTGAATGGAAACAAGAGAGAACGAAAGAACCCATTGAGAATCCTTCAATCTTCAAGCAATCTACTCGATTTTGATGTCAATCCATTCCAAGGACGTTCTCCCCTTGAAACCCAGCTCTTTCCCTCTCTAGAACTCTGTTTTTGTGTGCAAATGGCGGCGTCTTCGTTCTAGGGTTCGTTCAAAGCACAAATAGGTCGAAATGGTGTGTTATGGTAAGACACGACTGGTACAGACATTACACGACTGTGTCTTCGGTTCCCAAACCGTGTCTTGCTTTAAAACTCTGTCGTTTCAACTATTTGACGTGTTTCATTCCAAAACTGGAAAGATACAGACACAACTCCTAAGACACGGCTGTGTCTTTGGCTCCAAGGCCGTGTCTTGCTTTCTGAATGTGCACTTAACTCTGGCGAATAGTACATGGGCAAATCATATAATTACACAGTCGTGTCTTTGTCTTCCAGATCGTGTCTTGCTTCTTGGAGGTGCATTTGACCAGGATGAATAGGACATAGTATTACACGATCGTGTCTTGTGCTCCCAGGCCGTGTCTTTTGTTGAAAGCCTCGAAAGTTATCGTTTAAACTCCATTTTTTCTTGCTTTCATTCAATTCTTTCACGAAATCATCGCATGACCTGAAAAATAAAATATGAATGATTAAAGTACCTAAACCTATGAAAACATCTCAATTACACCCAAAATGATAGGAATTCAATAATACAAATGTGTATAATTGAGTGTTCATCAAATTACCCCACACTTAGGATTTTTCTTGTCCTCAAGCAAAGAAAGAATTAAAACAAGGGATGCATCCTCACAAAATCAAAGTATTGTGGCATAGGACTCACGTCACAGAAAAACGAGAATAAACTGAATGGCGGAGAATTCCAAATATGCATAAGGTCCTAATCAACCCAACTGACATTTCAAATTAGCACAAGTAAAAGCTCAAATAATCAAAGTAGTCGATTTGAATTGATCACCCATTCATCTCATCAATTTGATTGCAAAGCAAAGAATTGAACAACTTAGGC
>CAODLS010842756.1:0-15267 GCA_948243855.1 Flueggea neowawraea
CCCGACTGTTCATCTCTCTGTTAATCACGCATTTGAGCATGCTAGGATGCCTCATTTCATCTTTGGGAATGGAGAGTGGATAACAAAAACAATGTGAACAAACAACTGCTTGGTATTTTTTTGAGATGATTTTGATGTGCATCAGATATCTGATTGATGATGTTAAACAGTGCCCTGTAAATGGTTTCAACTGATAAGGATTGTTTTCCTAACCATTATTTCTATGCAAGTCTTGTACTTGGCACGTATTGGTTATGGTCTATGCATCATGCTAATACATGTTTAATGTCTTGATCTCAACAGCTTTACAAAACGCACGAGGAGAAGTATCTGCTCGATCTGCAGAGAGTAAATGGGCCGCAATTTCTCTTCTTGGATCTTTGCGCAGCTTTTCTTGCCCAGCTTCGGGTCCTTTAGAATGAGAAGGTTAGGCTGTAGGATCTCAAGAGACCTGTGACAATGAGTTTCTTGTTATGCCTGTGAATAAATTATTCACAATGTACATAATTGGCCGTTTAAGTCTTATATTTTCCCCACTTTTTGTAAGGGTAATTGTTGTTGAAGGCCAACGTCACACTGTACTTGGCTAAATCAACTTGTAGTAGAATGGATTTTGATAGTTTGCTTTGGCATTCACTAAAATTTACCTCAAAGTTGTGCTTCGACACTGCGGAGTTGTAAAATTCACAGAAATAATTCTCTCTATTCGCTGTAACTTTTCGGTCTTAACTCAACTGTTACTTTACATGCCGTATATTTGCTGTACCCGTTTGTAATCGTTATATGGGACTCAGTTTATTTTTATTTTTTTTTTCTATCCATGAAAGTTTCAGTTGTTTTTAACCATGATTCTTGAGTTTTCAAACCGTGTTTTGTTACGCAAAGCAAGCACAAGGGGTATAAAATTTATATTTTGGTGCAAAAGGAGGGTCAAGCCCTATATTCATTCAGTAACAAAACGAGGCCTGGGGACGCCACTTAAATCAGGTACAAGCAGATTGGCTGGTTCTTGTGGACAAATTCAGTGTTACAAACAACACCATGATTAGCAAGCAATCAGCACAAGAGTTGGCTTCCCTATAGATAGTAAAGATCTGAATTTCCCAGCCAGGTCTATTTAAGATGTCCAGACAGCCCCGAATTGTTCCTTGGCCAGGTCCAGTATGATAGGTTTGATTCAGCCACTCTTGAGTCCATTTCCACCCTTAAACGGCGTATACCCATGTCCCAAGCCAGTTTCAGCCCCTTGTAGGCTCCTTGCAATTCAGCATTGGCCACACTGCTGTGTGCCTGTGTCCTAAAAACGCAGCAAATGGCTTTGCATTAAGATCAAAGCAAGCTTGGTTCCTCCATTTCCATATCCACCAAATGGCCATGGCAAAGATGGACGGAGAAATGTCTAAGGCCAATACATTAGCCTCAATCCATTCTCTAAGGTTCATTGAGAAAAAAAGATGACCATCTCTCACGGCAGATTAATTTCCTCCAGACTTGTTGAGCCCTCAGGCAATCTCGCAAAATGTGAAGAGAAAATGGCCTCGCCGCACTGGTTGCAGGCAGGACTGGTTGCAATTTGACGTTTGACTATGTTTTCATTTGAAAGAATGGCATCGTGACATACCTGCCACAGGAATGTTCTTATTCGTTGCGTTACTTCAACTTTCCAGATTTTCCTCCAAACGCTTTTAGTGGCGGAGCTGAAAGACTGTTGCTGAAAATCAACTGCAAAACCAATTGTGAAGAGCCCTGAAGTCGTACATCCCCAGTAAAGATTGTCAGTGTTGTAAGGATTAGGAGATATTTCGACTGCAAGCAACTTATTTAAAGTATCTCCTAAAAAATTCAATTCTCCATCCATTGTTGTGCCAATATGCGCCGATAGAATTGTTGATCTCCTCCGGAGGGATTTCTAATAGAGCTTCCTCAATAAGTGGGTGGTCTCCAAGCCAAATACCAAGCCAAAATTTTGTTTGGTATCCATTCCCTGTAGCCTATTTGGCTCCGCGCTTAAGGATTGGACTAGATTTCAGGATACTTCTCCAAGATTCTGACATACTATGATGTGGTTTCAGGCTGTCCATTGAAGCATTGCCATTAGTGTACTTCGTTGTGAGGGTTTTAGCCTAAAAGGCGGATTGGTTGTTGAGCCATCTCCATCCCAGTTTTGCTGCATAAGCCGAATTCAACTCCCTCATTGGTTTGAACCCAAGGCCTCCTTTATTCTTAGCTTTAGAATTTTTTTTTTCCAGCTAGCCATGTGCATTCTTCGTTTATCCTCAGTTTAGCCCCAAACAAAACCTTGGATTTTCTTGTCTACTTTGTCACATATGGATAGCAGAAGGTTCACAACTTGCATTGTGTATCCAGGAATTGATTCAACAGTGGATTTTGCTATCATAACCCTTCCAGCAAATGATAAGCATTTGCTCCTCCAGCCACTCAACCTTTGGTTTACTCGATCAATAATGCCTTGAAAATTGGTCCTCCGCTGCTTGTTGTGAGTTGTTTGTACACCCAGGTATTTACCTAGGTTATTGGCTATGAGGATGCTTGAGATGAAACTAATTTCTTCGGCCAAAGATTGATCCACATCCTTAGAGTAACAAATGACAGGTTTGTTGTAGTTGATGCGCTCTCCGGAAGCATTGCAGAACATTCAAGGCAGCCCTTTATGATGGAATTGAGTTCCATCGAAGCCTCCGCGAATAAAAGTAAATCATTTGCAAGAAAACATGTCAGATATATGGGGATCGCCCTACTAGCATTAACAAGCTTCCAGTCTCCTTTAGCAACCGAGGTTTCTATAATCTGAAAAAGTCTGTCCATGCACATAACAAAAATGTAAAGAGATAAGGGGTCCCCTTGACAAATACCTCTTGTTGGCCTAAAGACTCAGTTTTGGAACCATTCCATAGAAATGTCATTTCGGAAGTTGTAATGTTGTCCATAATTGTGTCAACAAGAGAGTGAGGAATCTGGATTGATTTAAGAGTGGGTTCGATGAATTCCAATTTAGTCTATCGTATGCTTTATCGAGGTTAATCTTGGTCACTATTATCCCTTTCTTCCTAACTCGGTGTCGCATTATATGGAGAATCTCTTGCACCACAACAATATTGTCAGTAATACAATGTCTAGGAACAAAGCTAGACAAAGTGGGAAATATAATGGTGGGCAGGACAAATTTCAGCCTATTGACAATAGTTTTGGTAATTAATTTGAAAATGACGTTGCAGAGAGTGATGAGGCGCAATTGCATGACTTTTCAGGGTTCTCAATCATGGGTATTAACACAATTAAGGTGGTGTTGATGTCCTTTGTGGTTCCTCCTTCATTCAAAACTTGGAGACATTTGTTACAAACGGAGTTGCCAACTGTGCTCCAGTTTTTTCTGGAAGAACACGACGTGATATCCATTTGGCCTTGACCTCTTGTACGATCCCATATTCTTTTGAGCTTTGAATATTTTGTTGACACTCACTCTCTAAGGTGCAGAAATTCAGATTGGTCAGGTCGATGTTTATGTTGCAGCCATTGTCTGTTTAATGCTGCTGGAAATAACCTGTCACCATAATTTCCAAATCCTTGGAGTCCTAAACCCATTCTCCACTGGTATCTTGTAGCCCCTCAATCCTATTTTCCTTTCTTCTCACAACGGTACTGCCATGATAATACTTCGTGTTGCAATCCCCATCATCGATAGCTATAGGTGAGATCCACAATTTGATTTATAGGTGACTATTTTCAGAAGAAAAAAATCATTAATTTGTAGATATATTTAAGTGATTATTTAAAAAATATGTTTTAATTTAGTGGGTTATTCATGTAAAAAAGCCCCTATTCTTTGCGGTTTTGGGATTGGTAAAGGATTTAGGTTGCTTAGTGGGTAAATTGGGCTCTATGTTTTCCTTGCGGGTGGGACTTGAGGTGTTTGCCTGAACCTTAGGAGGTTGTACTCAGGATTTGGTCTTGGGGGTTGGTTATTCAAAGCCGAAGAGTGTTGGTTTGATCTTGTAGAGGTTTTCACAGCTAGTACCTTGGCTCTTTTTGGGGTTTTGTGGGTTCCAATTTGAGTATCTTAGGAATATTCCCACTGAGTTGGCATGTCCTGTGGGGGTACCCTTCTTCTAGCATATTCGTCTCTTCAAGGCTTCTTCTAGCATATTCGTCTCTTCAAGGTTTAGAACATTGAACCCATTTCCAGTGCTAGCTCCTAAAGGGATGGCAGTTTCCTTCCCCTTTGATTGCCCTTTTTTGGTAGTGACTAATCTTGAGGTATTAGCCATTGGAGCATCAGTTTTTTGCCCCACTTCTGGGTTTTAGACACTTTCCGGAGTTAGCGGAGATTGGCTCTGTTTCATCCTTTCCTTCTTTTGTTTCCGACGGCTTTCGACACTGTTTGACTTTCGGCGTCTAGGTATTTGAGCAGTCATCCAGTCACCGTACTTGTTGAAAAGTTTCAGGCGATTAACTTCTATGTTTGTCTCCTCCGAGGTTCCATCGCCACATCCTTGCTTGTATGTTCTTCAGAGTGGATTCCTTGTTCTGTTGATTACGGACATTGGTCATGACGATAGCAATAGAGTCCACAGGAAAAGCAAATCGCACGCAACCCCTCGTATTCAACTCTTCTCATTCGCCTATGAAACATAAATTTTGAGATTACAGGTTGATCAAGATGAACTTCGACACTTATATGGGAAAATTTGCCTCGCGAAGCAATGAGCGGTGTTTCGTCAACTCGGAGTGTTCTTGTTAGCTTGTTACCAACTCTCCTCAGGAAATGTTTATTGTAGAATTGGATTGGCAGCTCTGGGAAGCAGGCCCAAACAACTACTTTTGGGAATCCTGATACGGTGCGTTTTCGTTCAGTAGTAATGCAGTGCGTTTCGAGCTGGAATTCTAGAAGCAACGAGAGCAGAAATGTTGGTTTTGGCTCATTTCTTGTTGTGGAAGTCGTTCAGGGAAATAAGGATCTGCAACAAACTTTCTGTTATTTTGGATATGTAATATTTGTATTTTTTTCTTTGAATTTTCCGTTACAATGATCAAAAAAACACTATAAAAATGTATGGGGTTTTTTCCTTTCGGTGGAGCATAATGAAAAATACAAAAGAGATTTTCCTTTTCCCCCACATTGATCTCTCTCTTTGAATCTCTCCTATCTTTTCTGTTTGTTACTCTGCAGTATTCTTCTTAATTAACTCTGAATCTCTTCTTTGTTCTCTCCTTTATTCTCTCCTTTCTTCTAATTTTCTTCTTTTCTAACTTGGCTTCTTTCTTTTTCTGAACTGGTCTCATCAATTGGTATCAGAGAGGTTGATTCTCTGCCATGGCTGAAGGAACCCGCTTAACCGAACTACGACGAGAGTTCTCGTTGATGATTGATTAATTTGAGAAAAGGGCTGAGATCCGAGCTTCTCAAACTGAGGAAAGGCTCAACAAGTCTATCAACGAGTTGAAGTCGTTGATTGGTGTATTAAGTCGTCAATATCAGGAAGCAATTACGGTTAGAAGTGGTAACGGGACTTCGCAAAATCCTCAAAGAGAAATTATTGAAAAATACAATACTCCCTCAGCTTATGGGTCCTCTCACATATTGGAGTTCCCTAAGTTTGACGGCGAGGATTTTCAGGAGTGGGTCATGAGGGCTGAATTTTTTTTTGAGATTGAGGAAATACCGGCCAACATGAAGGTGAAAGTAGCAGCTTCGAAGTTGAGTGGGAAAGCTCTATAATGGCACCAAGGCTATGTGAAGCTACATGGGTTGACGGCTTATCAGGACTGGGATCTATACATTCAAAACATGGGACCTCGCTTTGGGACTCCAGATCATGACGACCCTTTGGATGATCTCCCAAATTTGAGACAAATAGGTTCACTTCAGGAATATATTGATACATTTGACACCCTCTATCCTAGAGCAAATATCCATGAGAGTCAGGCCATGAGCTTTTTCATTTCATGCTTGACTATTGCCCTCCAGATGTCTGTCAGAATGTTTAATCCACAATCTCTAGCTAAAGCATACTTCTTAGCTCGACTACAGGAGCTCACTGTAGAAGCTTTAAGGGACTCCGCTACTTTAGTATCATCGCCTTTGTTTACGAGGTCAACCAATGTTACTACCCAGCCCAAAACCTATACAGACAAACCCAATAAGCCAAATACCCCTCAAAATCCCATAGCTGGTATATTGCCCACTCCAAATATACCAAAACTTAACCGCCCAAACTGTCCCTATATTCCACCCTCCAATAACCTGATGTCCATGACCAACAAAACCTTAAATGAAAAACGAACCAAGGGTCTTTGCTTTTGGTGTGATGAGAAGTTTTCGCCAGGTCACAAATGCAAGAAACACCAAGTATTTATGCTACAGTTACATGTGGACACTAATGGGGGTGATATGGATGAAGACGTGTTTGTGGATTGCATAGAAGAAAACTTGCGAATGTCCTTGAATGCTTTATGTGGAAACAAGGGTGAAAAGACAATGCGAATCGCCGACCACTGTGTTAAGCTAATATTGAATATCTTGGTGGATACAGGTAGTACCCATAACTTCCTGAATGCTAATCTTGCTCATAAGTTACCATATGAAATACAGAAGGTGGATATTGTGCCCATATCTATTGCTAATGGCCAATCTATGAACTGTGATGCTATGATTTCTAGTTTTAATTGGAAGATGCAGGGCAAACAATTTGCTGCTGATGTGTTCTTAATTCATCTTGAGTGTTATGACTTGATTTTGAGAGTACAATGGTTGGCCACTCTTGGTGATATCTTATGGAATTTTAATGATCTCCGAATGGTTTTTTGTATGGACGATGAATTTGTCACTCTGGTGAGGAAAGCTGACAAATCTATCAAGTTTATTAGTACCCATAGACTTGAAAAGATTCTGAACCACATCACAGAAATAGCTACTCAACTCTTTTTATGTTTTCCAGAACGTCTTGTCGTGGTGTTACAGATCATAAAAGATAACCAGTGGTATGCTAAGCTCAAGAAATGTCATTTTGGGTGCTCAAGTATTGGGTATTTGGAACATGTAAATTCAGGGAAAGGAGTCACAACTGATCCTGACAAGATTGAAGCCATCCAAGCCTGGCCTTCCCCAAAAACACTCAGACAACTTCGGGGGCTCCTAAGCCTTACCAGATACTATCATAAATTTGTTTCTAATTATGGAAATATTGCTCAACCCCTTATTGATTTGTTAAAAAAAAAATATGCATTTTCTTGGTCTCCAGTTGCCAAGAAGCTTTTGAGAAGTTGAAACTCGCTATGAGCACTGCAACTTAGGAATGGTCAGATGAGATTCAATCCCGATCTTTTTTTTTCCTTGAGGACAAGGAAAACTCATCGCGGGAAAATTGATAAGGTGCATTTTCGTTCAGTAGTAATGCGGTGCATTTCGAGCTGGAATTCTAGAAGCAACGAGAGCAGAAATGTTGGTTTTGGCTCATTTCTTGCTGTGGAAGTCATTCCAGGAAATAAGGATCTACAACAAACTTTCTGTTATTTTGGATATGTAATTTTTGTATTTTTCTTCTTTGAATTTTCCGTTACAATGTATGGGGTTTTTTCCTTTCGATGGAGCATAATGAAAAATATAAAAAAGATTTTCCTTTTCCCCCACATTGATCTCTCTCTTTGAATCTCTCCATCTTTTTTGTTTGTTACTCTGTAGTATTCTTCTTAATCAACTCTGAATCTCTTCTTTGTTCTCTCCTTTCTTATAATTTTCTTCTTTTCTAACTTGGCTTCTCTCTTTTTCTGAACTGGTCTCATCAAATCCCGCTGACAACAGATTAAACAATGGTGACCATCGACGGACTGTTATGTAGTGGTCCGTGATCATCCACGGACAACTGTAGAGTACATGTTCATTGTCCTCTTTTTTACTGAATCTTATGAAAATGGTTCCCCACATCTGTCATGAAATATGCCCTTTGAGCTTCCATATATGTTGAATTCTTTTGGCAATTATAGTGTAGAGAAGGCTCTTCCCCAACACCTTAACCACTAAAGCATCTCTCTATAGGCGACACATTTCAGCATATTCTTATTTCGAGATTCGGATGGTAGGGTAGCGATCCTTCCTCGTCCTCATCGAGATCGTCTATGTCCCAATCTTCGTCATCTAAAAACTCAAAATTGGTCAGGTTCTTCAATCTCTTGGTTGCCTAGTAGAATATCTTTAAATGATACTTTCCAGGCTCGAGGAAGTTCTTGATTGTGAGATTTGGCTTCATTTGGTGTTTGGTTCCCTAAGGTTGTTTTGACTTTTTTATTCCTTCGGCAGAGCAGATCAAATTCTTAGTGGATAGTTTGCCTGAGAGCTCATGGCAAAAGTCCCTTGCTACAGTTCTTTTTAATCATATTAGGGGTATACAAGTTTTTTTTTTCTAAAAGGGAATACTTGGTTGGGGGAAGATGCATTTAAGCCCGGGCCACACCAACGTACCACCCTTTCGACCATGGCATGCACCTTGAGGGGTGGGAGAACTCCCACAGGTGGCTTGCTACGTACCCAATAGTTTTTGCCCAGGCTTGGATTCGAACCCAATACCCCTGATTAAGCCGGAACAACCCGTTGTCAGTTGATCCACACCACCACTAGTAGGTATATACAAGTTTTGAGTATGCAGTTACAATATTTCATTTTTTTGTTATATTTATTTTATGTGTAACTATGTGAGTCAGCATGGTTGCAATTATATTGTCGTTTGCTCACAACAAATGTATTAATATGCGAAGATCTGTGTTACTGTAAAGATAAGTAATCTCTCTTTTACAATTATACTCCTGAAAAGGCAAGATGAGTAATCTCTCTCTTACAAATAGACTCCAACATTGAAAAGGCCATAGTTATTTTTTTTTATCTTATGAGTGTGGTTGTTTGAGGTAGATTGAGTTGGTAGATTGTAGAAGTAAATTATGCTTTGGTAGATTGTAGCAGATTTGGTAGATGGCGGTAAATTCGATTATTAAAAAATTTCAATTTTGCCCCTATAAAGATAATTTTTTATTTTAAAATCAAAATAATTAACTCAAGTTTTTCTTAGACCAATAATTTGTTTCTTTTCTATTAAAATTGTAATTACTGCTAGAATTAAATGTTGACATGTTCTAACTTATCAATTTATTGCTATTATGGATTGTGAATTAGTCATCAAACCTCTTTTTTTATTTGAATTAAAAAAAATACTCCCTTCATCCTAAGGGCATCCATAATGGTTATATCACTTATGGGTATGATTGTCATACCATATCATCTTTTCATTAAACTCTCTTTTCATTAAACTCTTCATCTTAACAATTACACTATTCTCTATATTCAATCATGAAACTCACAGTCACTTCACTCCTCATTTAATTTATTTATAATATACAATTCATAATAAATACATTTATTTAACATACTAATTTTACACTTTTATGTAAAATAATTTTTATTTTCGAAATTATATTTTAAATTATTTTGAATAAATTATTTATGTGAAATTTTTGGAAATAATATTTTTTATGACTTAGTGTCGAATGAATAAATATATAAAAAATTCGTAGGCTAGTTAAGAATAAAATACATCCAAAAAAATAAAAAAAATTAAAAATTAAAAAATAAAATTACATTCAAAATAATACAATACATTAACTTAAAGTACATTACTTGATGCCATAAAATCCTAAAATACATTAACTATAATAATGCCCTAGACTAAAAATAAAATACAACATCCTAAATTATATTAATTAATGCCATGTTTTTGTTTGATAATAGCACAAATTTGTTGGTGCGTTTCACATTGTTGGAGAGTCATGGTCGAAGTATCCTTCAACAATAATTCAAATTTGGCGAGCTTCTCTATCCGTTCTCCAATTTGTATTTTGGACTCCATATTTTCTTTCCATTCATTCTACTTTTCGTCTAAAACATAGGCGGTGCTTTCTCCACTGTCCTTTGCTTTCCCCTTCCTCTTCGGCTTACCTTTTACCTTCGCTGCTTTTTGGCCAATTAGACACACTTCAACTTTGTAATACTCCAGTCGGATTTCGGTAAGGCTCTCTGTAGTCGTCCGTTTGGTTTGGTTCCATTTCGATCTTGATTGATACAAGTGTTGAGTTGAGGATTATGTTTATGAGAGGTGTTCCTCGAGTAAGCAGTGATGCATTACTCGAGTAAGTTGGACCATGGATTACTCGAGTAAGCATTCAGGCATTACTCGAGTAAGGCGAGGCATGGATTACTCGAGTAAACATCTGTGTTCCTCGAGCAAGTCGTGTTATCGGATGAACACGAAGAACACTTGGAAAAGTGTTACTCGAGTAATCAGTGTGTCACTTGAGTGAGGATACTGTTCTGGGTAGGGATCTACAAATACCCCTACCCGACTCTTTCACTTCATTTTTCGTCTCTCTCTCTCACTCAAATCGGTGCGAAACGCGTTCTCATTACTTCCCATTGTTCCCATTTCGTTCCTAGAAGTAAGATTTCATATCTAATCCCTTCATTTCATTCATTTTATGCTTTTAAAATCGGATTCATGCTTTAGGTCGAGTTTTCATATGAGCTTGCATGTAATACCCCGTAAGATTCTGATTGGAAATCCCTGTAGTGTTTCGTTCAATCCTGTTTTGATTTTGGTTACTGAAGTGTTGAGTGAAAGATTGTTGATTTCTTTGTGGGATTACTCGAGTAAGCTTGAGGTGTTACTCGAGTAATATGACCCATGGATTACTCGAGTAAGTATTAGAGTATTACTAGAGTAAGCTAAGGTATGTATTACTTGAGTAAGCTATGGTTGTTACTCGAGTAAGATGTATTCTCGGATGAACACGAAGAACACCTGGAGATGTGTTACTCGAGTAGGCATGAGGGCTTACTCGAGTAAGCACTAGTTTTGGGGTAGCGACTATAAATACCCCCACCCGACTCATTCGGCCTTTCGCTATCTTTTCTCTCTCAAATCACTCTCATTCTGTCCAGAAGTCATCATGATTGACTCTCTTTCGTTCCTAATTATTTTTGAGGTAAGATTAAGCTTTTAAACTCTTTCTCTTCCTTATTTATGCATGATTGTTCATATTGTTCATATTAGGGTTTTGGATAAAATGTTCATTAGTTCGGATTCATGTTGTTTCTATTGGTATGAGTGTTAGGGTTTGTTTATTTGGGTTATTATAAGTCTAGAATCATCTAGAGATAGCTCAAAGTCATTTGAATAAAGGAGTTTCATAAATGGGTTTGAAACATTCATTTCTTTGGTCAACCTAGGGTGTTTCTGAGTTGCCTTGATGGATTCGACCCTAGATTCATGTTCAGAGCTTTGTTTAGAGTCAATGTGGGTGTTTGGTATCGATTTTGGTAGGTTAAATCATGTTTCATGAATTCTGAGAATTTCTGGGTTGTGCCTTACTCGAGTAAGAGCTTGGCTTACTCGAGTAATCGGGTGTCTGTCTTACTCGAGTAAGCAAAAGTGGCTTACTCGAGTAATCTGATGTGTGTCTTACTTGAGTAACCATGTTGGATTGCTCGAGTAAGCTGAGGGGTGTCTTACTTGAGTAAGTCATGGTGTTACTCGAGTACGATGGGTTCCTTTGAGCCTTGTTTTGTAATTTTGTATTTTGTCAATTTCTGAGAGTTCGGGGACTCGTTTGGAGATTCTAACTACTTAAAAAACTTAGTTAGCTATCCTAGTATAGTCTGAGGACTATTTTATAATTTTTCAAGTCTCAAGGACTAGAACATAATTTTACACTGATCGATAACCAAACTGTACTTTTACGTAGAGTTCGGATTTGGATCCAGAGTGATAGATTATCATTCGGTATGGATCATTTGGGATCTTTTGAGATTCCGCATTTGCATTTGCATTTGCATATCATGCATTTGGTATTCCTACAGTACCACATTCTGATTTGCTTCTGATATATTCGTTGATTCAGTTTCCTGTTTTGGCCGCGAGATCAGCCACCGGCGAGTGGGGCTTGATTGGCGATTGCACTTGGATTTGCAGGTGAGTGAATAGCAGCTTCAAATACATAGGTTATGTCTCAAACTGTATATGTTTTATGTTGTGTATAACACATATTCTGAAATTTGACTAATCTAAGGATTGACTAAAGGTAAACTGATTATTTGTATTAATCAGAACTCTGCTTTGAAATTGATATATATGTACTATATATATCTTCTCTGATTTTGATGCTTCTATGCATACTTTGTTTTGATACTATATATCATTATAATTTTGTTTTTTGATATGGGACACCTACTGTTACGGGGTCAAACGTAACCTTTGGTATACCAATGCTTTGAGAAATTCCAGCTATCAGGGATGCTGGTAGCCATGTGTCCCGATCTGACATGTGATTTGATATTGACCCAGCTACCAGGGTTGTCGGTAGCCATGTGTCCTGACCTGATACATGATTTGATATGGATTGTGGCGGAGTCCACATACTCTGTTATTAATGCCACGTGCACACCTTTTGCTTTGGTCCCATATATTTGTATATATTTTTTGACTCTGAAAATGAAATTTTTTTTTTATACGCCTCTGAGTTTATGATTGCTTTGTTTGAGAACCCTTTTACGAAAGGATTTCTGAAAATTTATTGCATACGTATAGCGTGTATATATATGTACGTTAAACTATATCTGCATGTGTAGTTTTGAACTGTTTTCAAAACAGTCTTTCTGAGGCACGTATGAGACGGTCTGAAGTGTTATTCCTCACTGGGTTTGACCCCCTATTATTTCTCTATCTATTGTTGATCTATTCACAGGTTTACGGACTTTGGCTTCAACAATCATTCTGCATGTTTGATACCAGTGAGACGTCTTTGATTTATTGTGCCATTTTGTTCGGGCCTTGATTTATAAGCTTTGTTAGATGCTTCACACCGGGTATATGTGGGTTATGTTTGTATTTGAATATATATACATATATATTTGATAACCACATTTTATCTACCTTATTACAAATGTTTTCTTTGATATTTATGTATTTCATTTTAACTATAAAATGAATGTTTTGTTTAACATGTTTATTAAATTATTTAATAAATGTTTTGGGTAGTATTATGTTTAAGTTTGTATCTTTGAGGCTTGTACGAGATGGGTTGGGCTCCCTTAGATGATTCACCTAGTACGCCGATCATAGACCTGCAATGGGTCGTGACATTGCATTTTTTGGATGATTACGAGTTAATGGATGTTTAGGATGGTTAGATCATAGTTGTATGAAGTTAAGGGAACATGATTCAAACTTTAAATCATCAGTTTTGACGAGGCATTAGTTGAGTTAGGGTTAGCTTCTTTTTTGGTCGATCTATAGTAATTCCGAGTTATTTTGGTGGTTTGGACCCTAGATTCGTGTTCAGGGCTTTGTTTATCATCAATATGGGTATTTGGTATCGATTTTGGTCGGTTAAATCGTGTTGCACAATTTTTGGGATTTTCTAGGTTGTTGCTTACTCGAGTAACATATTTTATTACTCGAGTAAATGGAGCTTGGTATCACTCGAGTGACGGAGATGGTTCACTCGAGTGAGAGAAGGTGTATTTTACTCGAGTAACCCAGCATGGCTTACTCAAGTAAGATATGAGGTCTCTTACTCGAGTAAGCAGTAGTGTTACTCAAGTAAGATGAGGTTCTTAGGGACTCGTTTTGTATCTTTGGGTTTCTGAGAGTTTGATGACTTATTTAGGAATTCTGACTACTTGAAAAAATTAGTTAGTTATCTTAGAATAGTTTGAGGACTATTTTGTAATTTGTCAAGTCTGAGAGACTAGGACACAATTTTACACTGGTCGAGGACCGTATTATAATTTACGTAGAGTATGAATTTATGATCGATAGTGATGGATTCACATTCGATATATGTTTTCAGCGTCTATGGAAGTTTGCATTTCATTTGCATATCATGTATTTGGTATGAGCACAATGCCACATTTTGATATATGTCATGTTTGTCCATGTTCAGGTTCTTGTTTCTGCCAGCAAGGCCAGCTACTGACTAGTGAGGGCTTTGTTGTAGAATTTTTTCGGAGATGTCTTGGTTGAGTTTGGAGAGCGAAAATGACTTAAAGTGAGAGAGAAAACAACACCAAGAATTTAGAGTGGTTCAACCAACCATGCCTACGTCCACTATCTAAGTCTTACTTAGGATTTTCACTATCTCGAAGATTGATTCCGGCTCAATCCAACAAAGCTTTACACCAAGGTTGATTAATTCACACCTCTAAAGTCAATAAGTTTGATTGCGGCTCACACCTCTAAAGCCAACAAGGTTGATTGCGGCTCACACCTCTAAAGCCTAGACAAGGTTAATTCTGGCTCATACCTTTAAAGCCTTACAATGTTGTTTTCTCTAGGCTTACAACAAACCTTTCTCACTCTCAAAGAGTATACAAAATTTTTGCAAAAAATGAAAGCTTTATGCTAGGAGTACATGTGTTTGATTGATGCTCTTGATCTTCTCTCTAGCTTGAATTTGGTGTTTTGGAGTTACGGGAATGATGAAAATATTTGGGACTTGAATCCATATGATCATCCATATTTTTCTACCCTTCCTTGATGTATTTACAGCTATTCCAAGTCATATAACCATTAGATTTGATAAACTAGCCGTTGGAGTGCATTTGTAGTCGTTACAGTCTAGAATCATGGATTACTCGAGTGACCATATGTGCTTACTCGAGTGATCCACCCCTTAGATCACTCGAGTGACCATTTTTTCTTACTCGAATGAGCAGTTAAAATTGCAGCCTATAGAACTCTTCTTTACTCGAGTGACACATTCATTTACTCGAGTGAGCCGATAACGATCATCTTTAAATGCTCAAGAATCCAACTCAATTTTGTCCATCAACAAAACATAAAAGGACCTTAATGTTGATCACCCTTTGTCTAGCAATCTCCCCCTTTTTGATGATGACAAAGCTTTTATGAATTTAAGCGCTACATCAAAGGCAATGAATTTGATCAAGGATTTCATTCTTGTCAAGAGGTTAGGATAAAAAAAAATAGGAGATCATATCAAAAATTTTAAAATTTTCACTCTCCCTATGAAAAACAATTTGTGCATCATTTAAAAATATTTTGAATACATCATTTCTCCGCTTATCAAAAATGATTTGAGAAAAATTTTTAAAACTTCTTTTCTCCCCCTATATAAATCAAAACAATAAAAAATGAAAGGCATTGAGGAAAGAGGAAAGATAATACCAAAATTTGCATCTCCAATAAT
>CAODLS010842805.1:0-14521 GCA_948243855.1 Flueggea neowawraea
AGAGCAAATAATATCATCACTGTTAAAAGTTTTCAAACTTCCAAAGTTAAATGATAATGATGGTCTTGATAAGTTCCTTGTCCAATTTGAAGCAGCAGTAGACAGTGAGTTTCCCAATTACCAGGTCTGCTACTTTTTCCTTTACATGCTCAGTTATATTACAGTTTTTTTTTGGGATTTTGCGATGCTTGTTTTCTGTAAGAAGAAAAGAAAATGGTTATACATCTTTTACAATGAATAAATGCTCCATTCTACATATAGCCGCCTCAAACTCTGTACTTTTGATGCTAAAAAAAATTGAAAGCATCCATTTGCATAGCATAGATGTATTCTCAGATTCTGTTTAGTATTTTCACTGTGCCATACATGTTCTCAATTTTATGCTGCCTCTTTCTTAAACACATAGTCTACATGAAATTTACAGGGGGTGACGATTAGGTTGGTTTGGTTTAAAATTGATCTATACTAACATTGCTGCAAGAATTAAATTACCTTCGGAACTCCAATTGTACCAAAACATATAAGACCAGTGTTATAGACTTGTACTATAGTTTTGTTCTGGTATTTTATACCATCTTCTTGTCAATATATAGATTATTTCAGCTGGTTTCCTTATTCATACTTTGTCATAAACTGAGCTGAAAACAGAATATCCAAAAGATAAAACCCAAAAAATGGACCAACTTTAAAAAAAAAAATTTGAATAAGAATAATCAAAATAAGTTTGGTTCCTTTTTTTTTTTTTTATCTTCAAACCAAATAACTCGAGCCTCTGAATATTATACTTTTGTTGTTCTTTGCATTGATTAGAACATACATTTATTTGGGAATGCATTTCTCTTTCTGGGAGATAACTGTTTATTTAGATGATATTTCAATGTCATGATATAATCTTCTTTTTATGTTTATGGATTTTAATATACAATTGTTTGTAATTGCAAACTTATTTTTCTTGCGTTCCCACTTCCCCCCACCCCCCCAATTTAGTTTCTGATTGCAATGTTTCTAGCATTTTTACTTCTATCATTTGGTATCAGAACTACGATGTTACAGAGAAACAAGCTGAAACTCTGTCCGTGTTGATGGAGTTATTTGTTGAGAAAGCTACAGAATGGTCTCAAGTAATTCATGCTTACAGTTGTATCGATGTGTTAAGATCTTTTGCTGTCACAGTATGTATGTCAACCGGAGCTATGTCTAGACCAATTATTTTGCCCGAGTCAAAATCTTCTGCTTTCAGCCAAGACAGTCCTGTGCTTGACATAAAGGGCCTATGGCATCCTTTTGCCACTGGAGAGAATGGAGGGTTTCCTGTCCCTAATGACTTGTTTCTTGGCAAGGGTCCACTCATCTATCATCCTCGCACTTTGCTGTTGACAGGACCTAATATGGGTGGAAAATCAACTCTTTTGCATGCTACTTGCTTAGCAGTTATATTGGCTCAGGTCTGTCTTTTTCACTCAGAAGCTCAGACATTAGAGATGAATAGTAGTTTTAGTTTGGGCTTTGGGCACTTATTAAGGCTAGTTATGATTCCATTGTAATTTGCAGCTTGGATGTTTTGTGCCTAGTGAGAAGTGTGTTCTGTCACTTGTTGATGCCATTTTCACACGGCTTGGTGCCACTGATCGGATAATGACAGGTGAAAGTAAGTTCCCTAATCCTAAATTTTTCCTTTTGCTTGTTTCTTTTGAAAACTTAATTTGTGATAATGGTGCGGTAGCTTAGCTTACAAAATATGAAATTTTATTTCATTTTTCCTGTCTGTGAGTCATATTTCCGATAGTTAATTCTGGCAAATCTATATCGTGTGTTTTATTTGGCAAATAGTTTTTTTTTTGGCAAAACTTGGTTGTTAGACCAATTCATTATTTTCTCCAATGTTTGATTTTTTTCAGATTTTTGCTCAATTATTATTTTTTTTTTTTGGAAAGAAGTATGTATATTAATGGAAAGTAATGGCAGTAAGATGAGGTGGAAGTCTGTGTGTGTGAGCATGAGCACCCTCTTCCTGCGACGGGGGTGTGTGTGCGATTGAGTTGTAGTGGAATGTTAACAATTAGTAATAAAGAATGCATTAAAACTTAGTACCACAGCTACTATATTTGGGATGGAAATGCTAAGTTTTTATAAGTTCTTTTTTTGACAACTAAGTTTTTATAAGATCCATCTTTATTTAAATCAAAAGGGAAGGTTAAGAAATCTTAATACATATTATCATGCCAGGGGAAGGAAGTTTTCTGTATGTTTTGAGGAACGGATTGTGTATCCTAAACTTGAGAATGCATGAAAGCAAGAAAATAGCTGCAAAAATATATGCTTTTCATACACAGGAGGAAGTTTTTGTAAAAATATTTTTTTTTTCCTGTAGGTACATTCCTTGTAGAATGCACGGAAACTGCTTCGGTTCTTCAGAATGCTACTCAAGATTCTCTAGTAATTCTTGATGAATTGGATCGAGGAACGAGCACGTTTGATGGATATGCCATTGCATATGCTGTGAGATATCCTTCTTCACTGTTGAGTGTTGATAAATTATGTCCTTACCTCATTTGTTGCTTCTATTCTTCATTCATAAAATAATAATTATTATATCCTCACTAATATATGCATGCCTGTCATCTCTCTGATTTTTTGCATCCCTTGTTTTAGCTGCGTTCTTTTAAGATTTAAGTGTGCTTTCTCGTAATTATCTGCTTATTATTTGCATGCAAAATTCACATAATAATGCAAAGGTATATTCTATGTTATCATTGCATTTGAGATTTTAATTTCTGTTAACATGGTCAGTTGGTTCTTTTCTTCTGGTTTTGCATACAATGAGTGCTTTTGGTAGATCTAGTTTTACTGATTCATAACTTAATATTATTTAAGACAATGCTTGGGATCCTAATTCCTAGATTTTTTTTTAATTATATCCATCTCTGAAGCAATCATATAAGCAGGATGAAATGGAACTTGGAAGCTTGTCATTTTTCGAATTAGTAGGATAGCTATTATTGATGACAAACTGCATGCCTTTCGGTTTTTTAAACATATTTTTCTTTTAATTGGCATAGTGAATTACTGTAATTTTCAATAGTAGCTAAATAGCTTTGGAAAATTCATCCAGGTGTTTCGCCATTTGGTTGAGAAGGTAAATTTGCCGAATGCTTTTTGCAACACATTACCATCCACTTACAAAGGAATTTGCTTCTCATCCTCATGTTAAGCTGCAACACATGGCCTGCGCTTTTAAGTCAAACTCGGATCTGGTGTTCCTGTATCAACTTGCCTCTGGAGCATGCCCGGGTAGTTATGGAATGAAAGTAGCAGCCATGGCAGGGATCCCGGAAAAAGTAGTTGACGCTGCTGGCAAGGCTGGTCAAATGATTAAGAAATCAATTGGGGATAGTTTCAAGTCAAGTGAACAGAGATCCGAGTTCTCATCGTTGCATGAAGAGTGGTTGAAGAGCCTTGTAAATTTCGTGCGGCTTGAAGGTATGAATTTCGATGATGATATTGATGTTTTTGACACAATGTTTTGTTTGTGGCATGAGCTAAAAAGCTCATATCGATAAAATGACCAGAAGTTAAGAAGATGATGTCCGGTTTGTAAATCTATAATCTTTTTCGAAGATACAAGGTCGTAGAGAAATAGCTTCGTTTAGCATCATCTTTTTTTGTTATAAATTGGCCATAATTGAAATTAATCCAGTAATTTGCCTGCTTAAAGTCGATCCATTCGTGCTGTAAATCTTATCTGAGTCTGACTATGATGCAGAGCAGAAATTCTACTCAAATTCTCTTCTCTGGTATTGACAGTGCAAAACTTGCTTCTCTTGTGTCATATGTTCACTCCTTTATGCTACCTCTTAGTATTGCTAACCTGACTTGTTTAGTTCGTTTAGTCACAGAATTGCAATATCTTGTACTTTCCTATCCTCCCATTGTTTCTCTGTTTTTAAGGTTATGTCTGAGTCAACATTTTAGCAAACCTTGATTGATTCACTTTCGAGTTACCCTCATCGGTTAGTCCGTTTATACTATTACATCAAGATAGGATAGAGGTTATTTTAGCCTATTACCAGTACAATCTGATAATTCTTCACACAAAGTAACATCAATGGACAATGGTTGTTTCAAGAAAAGTAACATCAATGGCAACAACTCTATGTATATACCACCCAGCAAACGGCTTATTATTTAGCATAGAGCCATGGAAATCTCTCTTTGGCATGATTTGTTGAGCCAACAATATAACTGCAGTTTTTAAAGGCGCAAGTCCTGGCTTGGAGCGCTTAAATGGGTACATAAAGAAAAAGGTTGATTTAGGTGAATATGGTGAGATAAGAATTCATTAGTACTAGAGTAAACTCCAACATTAAAAGCTAACCAGACTTGTTTAGTTCGTCTATTAACAGAACTGAAACTCCAGCACTAAATGCAAGCGATGCATCAAATACTAAGATGATCACAAAAATTACAGATGCAGAGATTTTAGGGCTTAAAGATGCAGATTTCTTTGGGAAATTACATATAGCACAGCACCTTCACACAAGGTCGAGCTGTTCGTGAAGGGATGAGCTATAGCTCTTTCGTACCATATCCTTTACATGCTTTTAACGGATGAGATGTTATTATACATTTTACATTTCATCCAATGGTTTAGATTCAATTGATTGAATGAGACTTTTTAATACGTTAGCAAATTCTTATCCATTAGATTAAATTTAAAACACGTAAATAATATTTTCACCTTTAAAAGCACGTAAAGGAGATTAGCACAAAAAGACCATAGCCCATCCCGTTCCCTGGAGCAGAAATTTATACGAAGCAACATAAAAATTGTAGTTGGTCTTTTTTTTTTTGCCTTTTCTTTTCAATTGAAGAAACATCAACAGTATACATTCAACTGAAATGTCATATTTCTATTAAAAAATGAAATGTCATATGAAACACTACAATAAAGATACGAACCATCTGCAACACATGGACGGAAAATTGCGAAAACTGAGTTCATTGCCATATTGAAAAAAAGGTGACAGATTTGATTCGAAAGATAAGTTACATATTAATGGGAAAAACTTTCATGCCAAACCATCATAAAAGACCTTGGGGCTTGAAATTTATGCGTCAACTTTCAGCAAAGAAGAGAGCACAGTTCCTTATGTAATACTCCATGAGTCTCACAAGGTTTAGATGCCATCTCGACGACTTCTAACGCTAATTAAATCTGTTGACAGCAATATAACAAGATTTACAACATTGTTCCAATTGAATCATTATAGGAAATAACAAAAAAAAACATTTCATTGTAACATGTTAATGTTGCTGATATTAATAATACGCAGAAATGATGCTGATGTGATAAAATGCACGTCCAAAAATTTGGAAAATGATCCAGAAATCCCTTAGTTATTCTTTGGTCAGCATTTATTCATCCCATCTCTCTCTCTCTCTCTCTCTCTCTCCTCACTTGTTTCACTGTCTACTGCTGACAAATCTATGCTCAGCTTGTGAAGTTCACAACCACAGCAGATAACAGGCTTGTGAGCATGCTTGTAAACATATACAAATTTTAAACCCCACACAGATACCTTTAAAACCCCCCGGTCTCGCACCCTTTTGAACCATATGCACATAAAATTTCCTAACCCTATTTTTCAACTGCTCTCATCTCTACTTGTGCAGCATTCTGTCCATAAGCCCTCACCCACCCTCTCTATGAGAGAGAACTGAAGGCATTATGTCTTTTCCATATGATATGTCATCTTTGACATAGCATTGACTAAAAGAGGTCTAGCTCAAGGACCTAATAAGTAAGTTTCCTAAAAATTTGTGTTGGACTTATACCTATAACCAGAAGCTTTTGAGTATTTCACCCTAAAATTTTCTATTCTACTATGAACTATGAAATATGTGAATTATAATACTTAAAGGCTAAATCACCTCATTATGCATGTATGACTAATTGCAATGTGCCAGTTGTGCACATTATAAAGCTATTATGAATTACAGTGTACATAAAATAGTAATAATAAAAAATAATAACGCAAAAAATAAGAAAAATACCTTTACTTTGTCAAAGTCAAGGAATACTAGCAACAATCTCTCAAATTATTGCAAGCACCATCACTCAATAGATCATATCACACCTATGAAAGCAATCAAAGCAAAATAAACCATTAATCCAAGTCAAGAAGTAGAAAATAAAATCTACAACCTGTAACATATCTTACAAGTATGAAGATAGATGTCAGATTAACGGTAGCAATGAAAATTTCAGTTTTCTACTTGATGCATGAACCAATGAGCGATATATGCCAGGTTGAAATATTGATGTTACGCTCTAAATGTGAAATTCACCTGGGTAAATATTGAAATGTCCAAAAGGAACTGATACATTGAAAACATACATAAATAGATAACTACCATCCATATGACAACAGTTATAGAATGTAGAAATCCAAGAGAAAAATATCCACAACTTAATGATTCCAACATTTAACAAATTCACCAATAAGAATATTCCAGAAGCGCTTTTTTGAAGTTTGAGAGACTATAAATAAATATTAATAAATAATGACTTCTCAACGACATGATTAGTTGAAATCACCAGGAAAATTGACTAGAGGGATAATCTTTTAATCATCAGTGCACCCATTTATTCAAGTGCATCCTCACAATTTACCTACAATAAGAACTAAAAACCCTTTAAAAGGATGAGTCATCTCTTTTTCAAGCATTATAATCACAATAATATCGCATCCTCTCCATTATTATTCTTTACGAAAAAGGGTGCGAAAATCCCAAATCAAGGTAGGCTCATAGACCTTGTCACAAGTTATATTCTGACAACTATCAGAAAAAAGCAAGTTTTACAGTATGAAAAGGTAGACATATTGAGAAGTTTTGCCATTGCCATTAACATTACATAATTCAATGAAGAAAACAGATGCACAACAATCAACTTCAACTTCCTAGGCTAAATAAGTGAGACTCATCCTCTTTACCCAGGATCCATTTTCTATTTTTTTATAGAACAAGTACACACACACACAAACACTCACTCTTGCAGATTTTTCTCAGAAACCTCAAAAATCTGATGTACAGGTATTTAAACACCCTAACACATAGGCATAATACAGAAACTTACCAATGCACATCACTGGCTGATGGTTTTCCCTAATCTCATCATCATTATCAGTATCTTCTTCATCCTCATCCTCATCCTCATGTTCTCTAATTCTAGCAATCTCCGCTTGTGCCCTCTCCAAAATCTGCTTCTTCTGTAACTCCAACTCTCTTTGGAACTCTACTCTCATCCTCTCCAACTCCAACATCTGTTTTTTCTTACTAATTTCTATCTTCTCATAAATTTCTCCAAACTTCAAAACAGAATCTGCCAACATTCTCAACCCCTTCGCCCCATAATTAACACCACTTACCTCCCTTTCATCCTCATCCTGCTTCTCCTCGGAATCACATGGACTGTCCCTCATCTCACCATTCCCATTGGCACGCTCCAAATATATACCAGTATCCATAAAAACAAACTCTCCTGAATCAACCCCACAGCCTAAAGTAGGCCTTCCACCACCTCCAAATTCTTGCTTCAGTAGCATATCCATTTTCCTAAAGTAAGGCCATTTACCACTACCATTAAAACCTTTTGCCTTCTCTTTTTTATACTTCCTCTTCAAAGCATCCATCATTTGCCTACACTGAGATTCCGTTCTACTAATTCCTGATGTCTCAGATACTTTCTCAGCTACCTCAACCCAATCATCTGATTGTAGGCTCTTCCTCCCCAGTAGCAAGAATCTATCGCCCCATACCTCCAGAAGCATGAACTTCTCACTCTCACTCCACTCTGGCACCAAATTCTCGTCCCCAGTGGACACCATTCTTGCAGTTCTTGGCACAAACTCATAATTAGAAAGTGAACTTTTCACTCTTTGCCTCTTTGGGTATATGCCAAATTCATCGTAATGTTCAAAGTTGTGAGTATACACCCTTGAGTTATAATTATCAACGTCCATCTCAATTTCATTAGATTCTTCTTCATCGCCGTGATCATCATCATCCAATTCATCATCACCGTAGTTGTAACCATATATGGCAGAAGAGACAGCATGAGGAGGATATGAAGCGTACTTCTTTGAACGATGGACAGAACGCAACTTCGGTGGGTACCTGGCATCATCTTCAATATTGTCCATGTTTTGAGAAAGATTTTGGATCCGAAATATAAATCCTGTTCAAATAATTCAAACCACAAAAAAGGATTAAATAATTATATGACATAGGTTTTCTGCATTTAATGGCTTTGCTGCGAAATTGGAACTCAAGTTCACAGGAAACCAAAGAAACATAATTGAATTCGAACCAAACAAAAACCCAATAGTGTGTGATGCAGGAAACTACATAAACAACAATTTCTTTTAGTATTTGTTTAATTAAAAAGTAAATAAAGAATTAAACAATTGAGCTCCTTACCTCTTCTAAATCTAAGGTGATTCTGCTAAATTTAATTAGTAACAATTCGGAATAATAAATTATCAGAGATTTCTTCATGTATCAGAATCATTTATTATGGAAAAAAATCTTCTCATATTTAAACCCCTAAATAATTGGAAACTAAATTGGTGAGAATTATAACTGAAACAAATTTTTTTGACTAAGTTGCACCAAATGACTTACTCTCATCAAACACCAAACCAATTTTCACAAATTGGAATGAAAGAACACAAAAAAATAATCAATAAAACACAATTAGACAAAATGAAATAGCTAAATAAAAAAAAATAAAATGGAAAATTAGAGTTTTGGTACCTTTTTTTAGTTTTAAATTCAGAGGGTTGATTGTCGTGGAATCAACAACTTGTTGCAGCGATACGGCGACCGGAAAGGGGATGACGGCAATGGAAAGGGGAGGCAACGGCGATGAGGTATTGGTGAGGGAAGTTGGTCTGCCGAGACTGGAGGGAGGCGTTCTGATGTTGGTCGAGAGAATTAGAGATTATACTAAAAAAAAATCCACTGTTTAAAACTAACATCAACATACCACTTATGTTTATCAAATAGAAAAAATGTCATTTTCTTTCAAATATAAAAAAATATCATTTTCTTTAAAATCCGCAAAAAAATGATTTTTTCTTGAAACATTGATTTTTTTTTAAATATTTTAAATTCAAGATTATGTTTTGAATTCACAATTGTTCATAATACGATACAAAATTTATATTTTAATAAACATTCTAAATAATTTTTTAAGTATTTTGTTAAAAAAATTCAATAAATTTAGTGATTTTTTTGTTCATAATAGTTCATATGTGTAGTAGTTTTTTTTAGTTTACACAATATATATTTTAAAAGGTTCACAATGATTCAAATAATTTATATATTTTAAAAAATTTAAATGAAATTTAAATAAAAATATTTAACAAATTTTTATTTATTAATATTTTTTAGAGTCGGTTTTGAAGTTCACAATATTGTATAATTTGAAGTTTACAATGGTTCAAAATTCAAAATTTTTAAAAAACTCTTAATGAAATTTTCTAGAAATATTTAACAGTTTTGATGTTCATAATGGTGTATAATTTTTAAGTTCACAATAGTTCACACAATCTAAAATTATTAAAAAAACTAAATGTTTTCTTTAAAATATTTAACAATTTTTTTCTTGAAAATATTTTTTCAAGGTCAGTTTTGAGGTTCACAATGGTTCACACGGTGTACAGACATTATTATGAACTATTGTGAACAAAAAAAAATAATAGTTCATAAAATGTAATAATATTTTTGGTTAACAACACCAAATGTAAATAAAAAACAGTTAAGGGATTATTTTTGGATAACCTCACTCTATCATAAATAATCAGTTGCTTAATTAACAATTACATAAAAAACAACCAATTGGAGAGATTAAACAGTAATTTTACTCAACAAAAGCATTGGAAGCTAGAGACTGAATAGTCATTTAGTAAATAACTCAACTTCTGCCTCTTTCCTCACGTAGCTAGGGTTTGAGAAACCATAGTCGTCGGTGCCACACCTGTGCCACTACAGTCGTCGGTCGGTGTCTCTTCTATTGTTGTTGCCATCGAAAGACCAAAGCGAGATTGACGAGACTGAAATCGACGAGAGAACGAGATCGATGAAACTGAACATGACGAGACTCACAATGACGAGCGACGACTAACGACTTGCGGGAACGAAACAACGACGAGATCAAAATGACTCGCGACCCGCGACGAAGATTGAAGCGAGAGAGGCGAGCGACATAGTCGAAACGACTAGTGTTTTGGGTGAGAGGAAGGCGGCGAAAGAGGAGGGCGGGCGTGAAAGACAAACCCTGCGGCTAGGGTTTTGGGTGAGAGAAAGAGAGAGAAACAATAGAGAAAAAATGAGGAGAGAGAAAGAGGGAGAGAAAGAGAAAGAGAGAGGTAAGAAGAGAGAGAAACTTAGGAGAGAGAAAAAATTGAGAAATAAAACAAAAAATTAAAATTTATATGAAAATTAATGTGGTATTTTTAAAAATTAAATTTAAAGAAATAATATTTTTAATATTAAAGTTTAAAATGTATTATTTATATAATTACAAAACTTAAGATGTTATAAATTAAAAAATGATAACTTAAATCTTATATACTGTGTAATAAGCACATGTGGTAGAGTGAGAGATTTGATTGGGCAACACGATGCACTTTCCTTGTTTCAATGTCAGTTTCTTATGGGCCTAGAAGAGAATTTACTAGGAAAAATCAAACTTTTGCGGCTAATTAAAATGGGGAAATCACACATTTATTTTAAATTAAACTACGGAAATTAAATATCACCACAGTCCAAACATATTCCCAAAATTGGAAAACGCGTCGCACCTATATACAAAATATCAAATCTATAAATAAGTAGATAAAAGCGCTAAAAAAGATTTAAAATCATTCTTCAACTCAAACATTACAACGGGAAAATCTATAGAAAACACTGAGCGGATTCAAGTAGATTCTAGAGACCGAAATCACGATTTCTTCTACTTCCTAAACATGTAATGTAAGTCCAAATCTCTTTTTTGTAGATCTTCTAATACAGTTTCAAGTAGAATCTAAATAAAATTCTCATTAACAACTACGATCGACCACCAAACAAGCTTCAATTATATACAAGTTGTCATCAAATTAAACAAACAAATACAACGGTGCAAAGCAAACTCAAGAAACAGGTATGATCTGATTTTCATCATATATCAATTAGAAATCGACAAAACAACAACATTAAAACACGTGAACACTGTTGCACTGCTAATCGCATCGCATCGCATCGATATACACGTTCAAACACATTCAATGCTTTTTTTTTTGTTGATTATCTGTACAGTTCTACATTAGCTTGAACAAATTGAATAAAACTAGCTAGCATTTACAAAAGTGAGTGTTCAGAGGTCTACAAACGTCTACAAAGTGCTAAAAATTGTACACAATATGTCTGAATTTAATATGTAACCATTTAAAAAGATCTTCAAAAAGTCTTCGTAAGGTGTTTAGAAAGGTCTTCAGAAGGTCTTCACATGTCTCCAAACGTATTAATTCTCCTTCAAAATGTTTGATGCAATTTCTTTCATTTTATTGTGGAAAAATGATAGGGAAAATGGACATAATACAAGTGATACTACAACATAGCGGGATTTGGGATGAAAATGGAAAGGACTACAAAGTGGCTGGAATACTTATGCCTTCCACAACTAACTACGACACATTATGCAAATTTATCTCAGAAAGCCTGAATTTGAAAGTTCTTCACACAAAATTCAACATTATGTACAAGATACATAAAGACTACCCACCATTCCCCATAGAGAATGGCCTCAACCTGTCATTCTACATAGAGCTCAAAAGACAAGAAGCAAATGTGATCAAATATCCTCTATTCCTCACAATAATTGAGAACAACCAAGATGACACAAATTGAGATATAATCCCTCTAAAATCCCTTATGGAAATAAAGACGGACATAGCAACAACAACCACTTCTGAGAAAATAGCTTGACTTACTTACTGAAAATGCTACAAATAACATCCAACATTACAAAGGATGGTATTCAAAACCTACAGTCAGAAAGTGACAATAATGAAGACAGAGAGAATAACAACATTGATGATGATGAATTTGAAAGTGGACATAGAATAAAAGATGGACACATATTCAACAATAAATAGTATGCCAAAAATTCTATTAGCCACTATGCTTTGCTGAATCACTTTAACTACAAAGTGGATAAATCTTGTAGCAAAAAATATTTTGTAAGTTGCATGGAAAAAACTACAAATAGACATTCAAAGCACCTATTGTCTTCAAAACACAAGCTTTCAAAGTCAAGAAGTTTCACAATGAGCACACATGTCCACTTGAAGTAAGGTTTAGGAAACATGGCATACAACATCATCATTTATTTCAAGTGTAATCAAGGAAAAATACACAAAAACAAAATCTTATTATGGACCACTCAACATCCAAGAAGATATATACAACAAATATGGTATTAAAATAACCTACAACAAGGCATGGAGGACCAAGGAAAAATTGTTTTAGCAAGTGCTAGGAAAATCGTCAGACTCATACAGAGATCTGGTTGCATACCTTTACATGCTCAAGAAAATAAATCCAGGAATATTCACCGATCTAAAAACAACAGAAGACAACTAACCTTACATATACTAAAAGCTTACAAAATAGTACAAAGGTCTCCATATGTTGTAACAAAAATTAGTCCAATTTTGCAGGTCATTTTTATACTTATTTTTTCCACTTTCATTGCCAATTGAAGGGTGGAAATACTGCGGACCACAGGTGGTGGTTGATGGAGCATTTCTAAAAGCAACATATGGTAGAACATTAATCTCATCATGTACATATAATGCATCTATAAAAATTTTACCACTAGCATTTACTGTTGTGGATTCAAAAAACATCGAATCCTACAAGTGGTTTTTTGAAAGATTCAGGAAAGCGTATGGTTACAGATCCAAATTGTGCATCATATCGGATAGACATGATAGCATAACAAATGCAATAGAAAAAGTCTCCCAAAGGCTAGACATTACTACTGCATCTACCACTTACTCAATAACATCAAAATCAAGTAAAAAAATCAAGAAGAGTTGCAAAAATTCTTTTTTGGAGCAGCAAAAGCATACACGCATAAGCACTTCAGGTACAACATGCAACAGTTTGACCACATGGATGTGAGGATTGACATTTATCTCAACAATGTCACTACTGAAAAATGGGTGGCACTCTACTCAAAAGAAAATAGAAGGTAGGCAAGAACTTCAAACATAGCGGAATCACTGAATGCAACAAATAACAAAGCACGTGAACTACCAATAACTGCAATGCTTCAAGCATTAAGAGCCTTATGTGAAGAATGGAGCTACAAGTTCAAGACATTAGCAATGCACTCAGTCACAACATTGACACCAAAATATCACAAGATCATTTTCAAAATATTTCTGCTATCAGGGAACTTAACTGTAAGTTTGTTGCATTTTCTTAAATTATGTGAAAATCATGCAAGTTATTTAAGGTCTTTAGTAGGTCTTCAAATTCTTCAGAAGGTCTTCATAAGGTTTTCTGAAATTCTTCAAGAACTTTAGAAGGTCTTCAAGGTCTTTAGAAGGTCTTTAGAAAATCTTCAAGGTCTTTAGATAGTCTTCTGAATATCTTCTGAAGGTTTTCAGTAGATCTACACAGACACTAACATAAATTTTCAAATGTAATATGTAGGTTAAACCAGCTTCTGACAACATATACAAAGTAGCCAACAAAAACAGGACATTCACAGTGAACATGGAACAAAGAACTTGCATTAGTAGAAAATCCTAAGCGGATGAACTTCCTTGCGTCTATGTTGTGGCTATAATACACACAAAGCTATGAGATCCCTATGAATACCGCTCAAAATACTACAAAAATGATAAACTAAAAGCAACATACCAAACAATAGTCTAACCAATATCAACACAAGACATAATGGAAATACCGAAAGAAGTGATACAAGAAGAAGTGAAAAAATTAATTGAGAAACCAAAAGTCAAAAAATCAAGAAAGAAAAGGTACATATCATGCTTAGAGAAGATTACAAACATTTACTGTGGAAGGTGTGAACAAGTAAAATACAACAGAAGATCATGTACAAATATACCAACAAAAGACATGTAATAAGCATATCATTCATTTACATTACTAAAAAAATATTCATTGTTCAAGTAAAATTTACAATCTTCATAACTATACAAAACATACAACTTTTGTTCAATCATTCAATTACTGCCCCCTAACTTAATCAACTAGCCTTTTTGCCACTTGTGTATCCGTCATCCTGTTTCATAGCATGAAAAAACAGAAATATTCCGCAAAGGCCAATGCAAAAGCACCAAAATCACTGAAAACATTACACAACAAAATTAAAATAAGCAAACACAATAAAAACATAAATTAAAAAACATAAGACTACAAAGATTTTTAAAAAATACCT
>CAODLS010842809.1:0-28601 GCA_948243855.1 Flueggea neowawraea
TTTTTTTTGTGTGTAAACAGTGTCAGACCACAGATGAGGAGGAAATATTTGAAGCGCAGGATAAGCGGTCTCTTTTTCCCCTTGGATGGATTCATGTAAGCACTTTATAGTTTCACAGTGTGATCAATCAAAATTTGTGAATTATCTATGGGATGCATGAGTTACCCTTCCTTATGACATGGGGAAGCATCTTCCCTAGCAGCTAGTCTTTCTCATTGTTTGCTTTTTTTCCTCTATTTTAATTTCCAATTTTCGATTGTTGTTAATGCATCTATTATGTCTTATGCTGATTGATCAATTTCTTTCATGATGCTTGGATTCCAGACGCATCCTACCCAATCTTGTTTCATGTCGTCAATTGATCTTCACACTCATTATTCTTATCAGGTTAGTGTCTCATTTTAGAATGTTTATGTTGTGAAAGAAGTCATAATGTCATCAATGAGAGGTCTAAGATCTTTTTTTTTTAATGATTTCTTTTAATTATAGTGATTGATTTACTATTCTCATAGGAGTAGAATTGCTTGCATTCCAAGAATTAACAAATGAATTCACAGGACTGATTTTTGTTATCATCTGCAGAATATTTTGTACAAACTACAAAAGTAATTATATATATATGTATATATAACCTTGATAATCTGATTCATTGATTTCACAAATACTTCTTCTGACAGATTATGTTACCAGAAGCTGTTGCCATTGTTATGGCACCAAGGGATTCTTCTAGGTAAATTATCAGTAACTTTGAATTTCCAGTTTCCCCATACTTGTTAAGAAAATTAATTTGTATTTTTCTGTGCAGAAACCATGGCATTTTTCGGTTAACAACCCCAGGTGGCATGTCAGTTATAAGGAATTGCCACCAACGTGGATTTCATCCGCATAATCAACCTGAAGATGGCGGCCCCATTTACAAGGCTTGTACAGATGTGTATATGAATCCCAACCTAAAGTTCGATGTCATTGATCTTCGATGATCTTAACCAATCGGTAACCTTAAGCATTGCAACTGTTCATACACCTTGACTTCATATTCTTTAGCTTTTATCGTTCACCCTTGAAAAAATATTTTTGTATTGTGTGTATCAAAGAATCCGAGATATCACTAGGGTATGCAATCTGTTTGCATGTCAGTATGACTTGCCTCAAATCTCCCTGAAGTGTAATCACAACCATATGTTTTCAAGGTTTACATAGTGTTCTGTCTCTCTTGCTGACTTAGTATTCTGACTCTCGCAGATGTGTGCTCACATCAATGAGATATTTAGTAAGGTTAATTTTCTTTTATCGTGCTACAGAAAAGAGCAGAGGGAGGATGAAGTTTGAATTCATCACCTTAAGCTATAAGTGAAGGCACCTTTGCCATTAAACTCTGCTTATTGCTTGCTCCTCTTTGTACGATTTTGATAACTATAATGCTTTCTCCTCACTCATTGAAAGATTGATGCAGGTACCAAGCAAGTGTAGATTAGTCGTAAAAACTGATTGTCCATACCCATGATAGATCTGTAATGATGTAGGGTTTTGAGGTAGTTTGGAGCTCGAAGCTCCCTCTCCATGTAGACTGCCGCAGTTTGATGCATATAGCCTGTCTTTGCTTTTGCTTTGTTTTAAATTGCTGTTTAATTGCTCAAATCCTCCTATTGCAGGTCACACACCGGTAACTATCATAACTCTTTTTCTTTTTTTTTTTGACAAGTCAGGGATCGAATTTAGAACTGGAGATGACTCCAGTACCAATAAGCTACAAGCCTATTAATAACTATCATATTTCTATCATTGATCCTCTAATGCGTGATGATTTACAATCTCAAAGTCTACTTTTTGCTTTTACTGTCACTTAAACATTTATTGTCTCTGTAGTTCAGTAATACTAGAATTATTTTTAGCACTAAAAGTAAAATCGTCTCTAACACTGAAGGTGAAAAATCAAATAGGCATAGTCTTAAAGCCAATAGGGGGAGAAATGAATGGTCATGGTCTATTCTGTGTCCAAAAATGATGCTTGGAAAACACTAAATGAAGCATGCTAACAAAAGCAAAGGTAAAATAACCCACACAGCCCACTCAACAAAACGTCATAATCTGTCTTCATCCTACATTTGCTTGTGCAACAGCCCGAGTCATGCGTCAAGTTGTGGGGGCAAAGAAAGCGTGACGAACCCACTGTCGATAGAATCATCTCACATGCAAATGGGTCTTCTTTCGTAATATCAGCTACGTCAGTGGCTGTTTATACCTACCATGCAAGGTTTAAAGCAGTCTGGTATAAGCTAGTTGGATAAGGGTAACAATTTTTAACACGTAATACAGTAAAAAAGTATGGTATATCATGACTTGACACGATTATGATTCGTCAACTTGAATTATCACTTTTAACGTTGGGTTTCATTGCTTCTGAAATCTCGGACCTTAAAGGCTTCTTTAGGGTATTTCATATGTTATGTTAGGTTTATTTTACCTCCTCTGTAGAACGTAGGGTCTATAAATGACGAAACTTTCTCCCTAACCACACCCCTCTGCTCATGCAATATCTTCTTGCTTTGGTTACATCAATGGTCGGATTGATAACGTATGTATTTAACTATTTGAATTAATTTTATCTTGGAAGAACCTGTTTGTTACTATATATATCTGGACGTACAGCCAATCAAAGCTTAAGTACGCCACCCTGAGGAGGAGACGTCTTTATCTACTTGTCACCCTGGAGAATCTCAATCCACAAGGATCAAACCTAACATGAAAGAGGAATTCGTGCTGTGAAACATAATGGCAATAACTTTGATTGAGGTTACTTGTTGATTGATATTCCTTTATTTTAGGCTACTTGTAATTTAGGGTCTCTGAAGTCGTTTTGTAGGACGCCTGCTCATCATTTTTATTGTTATTTTATTAAAGTCCCCAGTTCCTAGTTCCTCAGTTTTTTCATCCGTAACTCATAGGTTACTTTAAGAGTCCCGCGAGACGCCTACTCAGCTTTCTATTAAACACAATTTTATTTTAATCCTCCAACTTTTATCTACTACTTCATTTAATACTTTCTACCCTAAATTCATTAAAATAAAAAGTGTTCATTCAAATAAAAATAATTCATTAAAATAAAAAAAAAACATTAAAATAAAGTTCATAATTTCTTAAAATAAAATAATAATACATGAAAATAAAATTTGGTATTATTCTTTACGATTGTTCCATAGATGCTCTACCAAATTCGCTCGGAGACGATAATGTTGCTTACGATCACGAATATCCGTGAACCTTTAGATATACATTGCAAAGTCAGATTGATCTCCCTGTGATGCATTCGCTTGATGGTCGTCTCATTCTCCTGTCCAGTTTGTCATCATTGTAGGTGGGATTTCAGAAAAATAGTCATGAACTAACCGTTCGTGACCACCCACACGGTCTCGGTTAATATAGCGTCTTAGTCTTTTTTCACAGTGTCGGCTGGAGGATTAATCATGTAGTATGATTTGATGTACTAATTTCAACATTTCTTTTTCAACATGATCATTCCAAATAGATTGCTTGAAATTATCTCGAATTTTTTTGTACTCCTCGTCATCAGAAGAGGAAATATTTGCAAGTGCAAATTCTTCCATTGTTTTGTTTTTGTTGTTTGAAAAATAATCGAAAAAATCGTTGGGATCTATTGAAAAAAAAAATTTGGAGAGAAATTTTAAGAGTTGAGAGAGTTTGGGGGAGATAAATAAGTGTTTGAAGTGAAGAAATGATAAAAAAAAATATGTTTAGGGGGATATTTATAGGAAAATGGATAAAACTAGCCATTAGGGACCAAAAGGGTAATTTTTCAGCCCCCAACGGTACTCCAATGGTAATATTACCGTTGGAGTAAATCTGACCGTTGGATCAATAAGATCCAACGGTTAGATTTAAATATTTTTTTTTAAAAAAAAAGTAAATGGCAGTGGGCCCCGCGCCTGATGAATGTAGCTCATCCTCCAGCAGGAGGACGGGCTACCGCATCCCGGTCTGAGGGGCTAGGAACGGTGGGCAGCCTTAAGCCAATTGTCCTTCATTTTTAGGTCTATGACTCTATAGTAAAAACTAGCTACTAAATAAAGAAAGATAAAAAAAAGTATCCTCCCATTATCTTATAATAATAAATACTAACAACTTTTTACAAAAATTAAAAAATAATAATTTTAATAGTTAAATTCATTTAATTTTATAAATTTTTCTAATCATGCCCTTTAAGTAAATTTGTTGGTAATTGTTGAAAAATCGAGTCCACCCATGACGCTAATAGGTGAAACGAGGTCCGTCAGTTATTAGATCAATTGACTGGTTTATTGGCCATGAGCTTTTATAATGGGCCGAGAAAGCCCAATTGTTTATTATAAAGCCCAATCTATTTTTTAAAATATTCCATCTTGTTCTTGCATGTGCAAGAATAAGAGAAAAAGGAAAAAGAAAAAGAAAATGGAGAGATTGGATAAGAAGGAAAATAAATATAAAAGAAAGTGAAGATATTTATTTGGACACTTCTTCCATTTCTTGTCCCACCACCACCACAACTCTCACTCCTCTCCCACTTGGATTCAAACAAAAGTAAGGAAGTTAAGTCTTACTAAGTGGTCATGATCTTTAAGTCTACATCTAGATTGCGTACTATCGGTTGTTCCCATCTATTAAAGTCGTGGTTCAACTGTTAAGGCGTGTTGTGATCCTTTTCCCCCTGCTATTTCTGTTGGATAGGAGGTAGGATCTCGATCCTCGCTTGTTTTCGCTGTTTATACTGTTGTTTGTATACCTTTTGTATATCTTCATTAGTATCAGAGCAAGGAATGATTTTCTATGTGTTTTGATGAAAATCTACAGGCCTTTGCGTTTGTTACATGCTGGGGAGTTGTTCTGTAATTTTTTGCATTCGACTTCTTGCTGTTTTGATTCGATTTTTGTGTCGGACAGTGTAAACCCAAAATTTAAAAGTGTAAAGTTCGAGAAACCAAGTATGTGTAGACTCAGGAGGCTCAATTACGTACCCTGTCCAAATTTCGTTGAAAAATACTATCGGGAAGGTCATTAAATTAAGCGAAATCTAATTCGGTCTGGTCTGTGAGGTGGAATTTTCTAATTGGATGAGAAAACCACATGGACCAATCCACTCATGACACCTGGACATGGTAAAAAAATTTGACTTTGATTGACCGACACGTGTGCACAAACTAAATGAGTGAGAGAACGACACGTGGCAACACGCCCATGTAGATAGCCACGCAGGGACACGTGGCAACGATGACTGGGCATCCACATCATCCCCATCATCCATTCACAGGACAACACATGGCACGTTTCGTCAACAAGGCAGACACGCTAGCAGCCACGTCACCGACACGTGGCACAACTTACTGTTTACCATGGCGCAACGTGGACCAATTTGGTACCGACACATGGCACTTTTGGCCACATGGATATGCCATACAGGATGACATGTGTATGTGCCATGTCAGATAGCTAACCACGTAAATCAATGAGCGTCTGACACATGGCCCTCTTGGACTTCGACACGTGGCGACAACACATTAAGTTGCGCATGTGGCGCGTGGTGGAGCGTAAGTCATGCGCATCTCTTCCTGTGGCACGTGGAGGCGCATGCGGTGTTTTTCGGCGTCCAAATTTTTCCAAATTTTGCAGAAATATGATTTACATGTATCCTAATTTTATAGTAATTTTTTTGGAAATTTTTTGACATCCAGAACTTATTTTTCTTGAATTATTTGGTTGTATAAAATGTAAATTATGTATTTTGTGTTTGTATTTAAATCTGGAAAAAAATATTTTATTAATGTATATTATTTTGTATTTTATACATGGTGACCTGGCTACATCTATTGATTGTATGTTCAATCAATATGGTACATCAGTTGTACCAATCCCTCGTTCTGTGTCTGTTTCAGATGGTGAGATGTCGAGTTCCAATGGTAGCCAGATGCCCAACTGCACAGGCTAGATTGCGACAAATGGAAGAAATTTTGAGGGCAATTAGGATTGGCCGAAATATTCGGTGCGATGATATTGATGGGGTAGTATCACATATTGTTCGTATGAACAATGCTTGTCAGGAATTTGTGTGGCGTGGAGGCTTTAGACTAGGAAATGACATTGATGGCGTGATTCAGATGATATTAGACTCATTCACCGGATCTAGCCTTAAAAGGTGGTTTGGTCACTTCATAGTCCAAGGACATTTAAGAGCTACCCTTCAGGTGTTCTTAGTTGTCTTGGTTAGGAGAGGCGCGCTTAGGCGTCTGCAGCTTAACCCACCCATGGTCCTACATGATGGTCGTGAGGTTAACCGTCTACACTTTGATGGTCTTACACACAATTTACCTGTAGACCTGTGGGAGGAAGTTCAAGAGTCACTTCCTAGGACCTGGGTTTACTACTGGTGAGCCTTGAGTGTTTTGGTTTTTGGGACAAGTTGTTCGCCACTTTTCGTATTGTACATAAATATGTTTTATGTTCATACACTAGGTATATGGTTTTAGATGTTTTATGTATATTATTACTATGTTGAGATAATAAATAGTATTAGTTTTGTTTATTATTTTGATCTTTTTATTATGATAAATTGCTTAATTTTGGTGAATGCAATTATTCATATGTTGAATATTGCTAAATATTATTGCATTGTCAAATGTGTATGGACTCATATATGCAATAAACAACATAGTAAGTTTAAGTTTAGATAACTTAAAAACTGAATCCTATATGTTGGGAAAAATGATCATTTACTATCCTTAAAATTGAATTTAATGTGATTAGTTATTAAGAATGAGATGGTAATAGAACACTTTGTGTACTATTCAATTCGAAACTGACATAATTGGTTGCACTTGTTTAATTTTTGAATGGATAGTAAATGCTTGTGTATTGCGATATCTCTTCATTTAGTGCAACTTTTCGTGATAGATTTCTGAACATTATGTCAACAGCTTCGAAAATATTGCTGCTGAGCTTAACAAAGATAACAAGCTGAATGGTGAGAATTATGATATTTGGACTATGAAAGTTCGATATGTGCTAGAGGAGTAGAAGGCTTATGAACCCTTGGATTGGATCATGGACAAACCTGAGGAGGGCACCACCACTCATTATAGGCTTGATCGTGAAGCCTATGTCGCTTAGAAAAGAAAGAATTCCACTGCTCGCATCATCATTCTAAGTACATTGGATGATGATATTGCTTTGGAATTCAAAGGCTATGAAAATGCCAAAGATCTCTGGTTTGAGTTAAATGAGAGATTCGGAGGTGTGTTGCTGACTAAACTCTAGTATTTGACCATAAAATTTGACACATACAAAAAACGCTCGGATCATACTATGCAAAAACACCTCAGGGAAATGGGAAATGTGATCAATGGGCTTGGAAATGTCGGTCACAAGCTGACTAAGGAACATAAAATCCAAGTAGTAATTCGTTCCTTACAGAGGAGCTGGGATCAAATGAAGCATCATTTGACACACGCTTCTAATATTTGAACTTTTAATGACATTGTGCGTTATTTAGAGCTTGAAAAGGACCATATGATGGCCCTAAAGATCAATGTTGAGGCCCATATAGCTTCTTCTAGACCCCAAAAGGGTTCAACCAGTAAAGAGAAGAAGAAGCATAGAACATTCTTCTTCAGAAATAAAGGAAAGGATTTCAGAGGAAAACATAAACAAAAAGGGCGGAAAAAGAAAAAGGCCAAGGGGAAGTTCCGCCTTTGAAAGATTAAATGCTACAACTACCAGTATAGGAGGCATATTGCTAAAGATTGCAATGCTTTTAAGAAGGTACAAAACCCTTATTCTTGTTTAAATTATGCTTGTGTGTCAAGTTTTGTATTCCTAACTGAATGTCACATTCAATGGGTGATTGATTCAAGAGCGACTGACCACATGAGTACAAGACGTGAGGCTTATATCCAGTTCTGGAAGATTCTTCAAGGAACAAAGTGGATATATGTTGGGAACAATGCCAAAGTGGAGATCCAAGGTATTGGCATTCGTATGTTGACCTTGCGTGGTGGCAAAACATTATTGCTACATGATGTCCTCTATGCTCCAGGAATACAAAGGAATTTGGTTTCTGTTTTGTCTTTAATGAAGAATGGATTTACTTTATCTTTTGAGAACAATAGAGTAGATCTGTTTTTAGGTTATACATATTATGGCTCTGCTTTTTCCATGGATGGTTTTATTGTTATGGATATAGAGTATGTAAATAACAATTATGCTAGTTTTTCTTATCCTACTTCATTATCGGATTGTACCAATGATGTTAATCTATGGCACGCAAAGCTTAGCCATATTGGCCAAAACCGTATGGGTCGTCTAGCCAAGGCAGGCCTGTTAGGTAATTTACGAAAATTTGAGTTACCAACTTGCGAAAATTGCCTGAAAGGAAATCTTGTACGAAAACCATTTAGTAAGGCAATGTGAGCTGAACATCCGTTGCAACTTATCCACTCTCATGTTTGGGGATCAATGAATAGGAGAGCACGTCATGAAGCATACTACTTCATCGCATTTATAGATGATTATATGCGTTATGGTCATATCTATTTGATTCCCTATAAATCTGAGGCAATAAGTTGTTTCAAAAGATTTATGAATCTAGTTGAAAATCAACTAGATAGGAAAATCAAGGCCTTAAGAACCTATCGTTGTCAGGAATGCCTCTCTGAGGAATTTAAGGCATTATGTGATGAAAGGGGAATTGAGTACCAATTTTCAATCCCTAGGACTCCGCAACAAAACGGTGAAGTAGAGAGGAGAAATAGAACACTTCTTGTTATGGTAAGATCAAAGATGATTGAAGCCCACTTACTAATCTCTTTTTGGGATATGTGTTGCTAACAATAACTTATGTCCTAAATCACGTTCCAACTAAATTCGTTACCACCACACCTTACGAGATGTAGACAGGTCGTAAGCCCGACCTATCTTACTTGTGATCGTGGGGTTGTGCAACCTATGCTCATGATACCTCTTTCAAGCATGGAAAGCTTGGTCCCATAGGTAAAAAAGGTATCTTTATAAGATATCTAGAAACCTCCAAAGGATACGTCTTAGTGGGAGAACAAGAAAATGGTATGGTGACCAAGTATGAGTCTCGAGACGTTACATTTCTTGAAAGTGAATTTCCACAATTGGGAGAAGTGAGCAAAGACTTCACTTTTTATAAGACATAGGAACCTGAACATTCAGGATCACTCCATCCGAGTAGGAGAGATTTTGTGGCTAAGGATGAAAGTTTATACTTTACACCTCAAGCCAGTGTTGATGTTCATGATTCTAACTCGAGTGGGAGTATGAATCCTAATTTGAGTGGGAGTCAAAATCCTATGACAAATCAAAATGAGAATCTTTTTTCATAGTGGGAGTATTCTAAATCTTGATGAATACATACGTTTCGTATATCAAGAAGTGGAACCACTACGTAAGTTGGTGAGAGGGAAAGTTTCACGATGACATTTTTCAATAGAAAAATCGAGTGAAGCTTTCTTAACCATAATCCCACTAGAGGAGGAAGCACCTGAAAACATGCTAAAGGTTTTTGAATTCCAAAGCAAGGGCGAATGGATTAGGTCAATGGAAGAAGAAATGACATCTATAAGTTTAAACCAAGTGTGGGAATTGGTTGAACTCCCTAAAGGCCGAAAAGTCATTGGGAATAAGTTGATACATACGATTAAGTGTGGCGCTGATGGCAAGCCCATCAAGCAGAAAAGTCGCTTAGTCACAAAGGGGTTTACACAATAGGAAGGAATCGATTACGACGAGACATTATCACCTGTTGTAAGATTTGCCTCGATTAGGTTGATCTTAGCATTATTTGTTGCTATAGATCTCAAGTTAGATCAAATTGATGTAAAGATTGTGTTTCTCAACAGGGAACTGGACGAAGAAATCCATATGGTGCAACTTGAAGGTTTTGTAGTCCCTGACAGCGAGCATAAAGTTTGAAAGCTGAAGAGATCTATTTATGGTCTCAAGCAGTCTTCAAGGCAATGGCATATTCACTTCCATAAGGCAATTATCTCATTCGATTTCAAAATGATCGATGAAGACCATTGCGTATAACTTAAACTCTCGGGAGACAAGTTTGTCATTCTAACGTTATACGTAGATGACACTCTTGTTGTAGGTAATGATCTGACCTATATCAAAGGTGTCAAAGACTGTTTATCAACCAGATTTGAAATGAAAGACATGGGAAATGCAGAATACATCCTTAGGGTTAAAATCTCAATAGATCAATCCTGTGGCAACCCCAATTGCTAAGAACCACGAACTTATCCATAAGAAGTGTCCACAAATGACAAAATAGAAGGAACAAATAAAGAATGTTCCATATGCCAATGTCATTGGTTGCCTAATATACGTAATGATGTGTACTAGACCCGATATCTACTTTGTTGCTGGTCTACTAAGTAGATTCCAGTCAAACCCTAAAAAATTGCACTGACAAACAGTAAAACGAGTTCTACAATACTTGAAAAGTACTATTGATTACACATTATATTATCAAGGAAAGGATCTGCGCTTAAGAGAATACACAGATGCAGATTTAGGCGGAGATGTGGATGAGAGAAAATCCACATCTGGATATGTATTCTTGCTTAACAATGGAGATGTGTCTTGGACAAGTAAGAAATAGACTAGCGTATCGTTATCTATAATGGAATCTGAGTACATAGCTATGTATGTCGCAGTGCAAGAGGTTGTTTAGTTGAAGAGGCTACTTAACCATTTGGGGTTAACCGCTTCTCAAGAACCTTTGACTATTTACATTGATAGTCAAATATCGATTGCTTACTCCAATGACCCAAGGTACCATGGAAGGACTAAGCACATCGAAATCAAGTATCATTTTGTTAGGAATCTAGTTGCACAAGGAGAGGTGAAATTAGAGTATATTCCTACGCGTGAAATGATTGTAGATCCATTTACTAAGCCCTTAGCTATAGAAGATTTCATTAGACATGTTATCTCTCTAGGCATGCGTAGGATGTAAAATAATACTCTATATTCCCTTGTCATGATTTTCAGTCCATAAATAAAATCATATTTTGTCTGTAAAATTTCATTGTTTGCAATACACATATAAGAATGTTGTGAGTATACATTCATTAGTAAAAGAGCATGTTTGACAAAAAAGTAACCCACTCATACAGGTATTTACCTTAGTCTTGTAATATATCGGACAAAGACTAATATGAGGCCAATTTTGAACATAAAGTCAAGATTATGTTCATAATCAAGAGGTCGTCTTGCATTTTACAATTATGAGATCATTGTAAAAAAGCAAGATAAGTCGTATGGAAAGAAACGTACGCCATAGGGTTAAACTCCTATACTAATCATCAAGTGATCATACGCTAAAATTGAGAATTTTTTAGTGTATTTTGTCCAAAAGTCAAAAGTAATCATGTTAAGTGAGAATTAAGGTTAAAATAGCGAAATGCATTTTAGCTGGAGCTTCTCCATGGTGTTAATAAATTTTATAAACATGTGCTCTTCTAAGGGAATAATAGAACACCACATCACATGATCATACCATGTGTGTTATATACGACCATTGGAATGGAAAAGATTATAAATAATGATCTCACTTTTCCTAGTGTGAGACCCTACCGTGAACATACGGTTCTCGGTGGCCCATCCCTTAAGACCATTAATACATTCGAAACACTTAGTTGAGTTAGGCTACTTTAGTGTACCGCTAATGGTCATAATTGATTCGACCAAGCATAATACACTAAGCAAGTGAACTAGGCTAAGGTGGATCGTTTAGTGTAAGAGGGGAAGATCATTTTTAATGACGCATTTGCAATAGTCTCAATGTTTACATATGCGCCTATCATTGTCTGTCATGATATGTGAACATGAGTAAAGCTTCCTTGATATTAAAATTTCGAATGGAAGCAACGATTGTGAAAAACATTCTAAGGAGAGGCATACATAAATTTCATTTACAAGTAGGAGCTTGTATTGAAGGCACAACGACAGTAGGATATGTTAGTCGAGATCAATGTACTACCCTAATAGGTGTATAGTGTCTGTACTCTTGACGTATGCTGGTTGCGCGGTCTATTTGCCAATATGACATAGGGATCGAGCATGGTTATGTGAGTGATAACCATGTTGCATGATGATAAACCATACCGTCATGTACGAGTGAGAGATGTTGAAAAATCGAGTCCACCCATGATGCTAATGGGTAGAACGAGGCCCATCAGTTATTAAATTAATTGACAAGTTAATTGGTTGTGAGCTTTTATAATGGGCCAAGAAAGCTCAATTGATTTATTGAGAAACCAAACGCATTGAGCCCATTATGTTGGGCCATTTTCTATAACATTCTTTTATGTTCTTGCATGTGCAAAAATAAGAAAAAAAAAAGAAAAATGGGAAGAATAGATAAGAAGAAGAAAAAAAAATGAAAGATATTTATTTTTCACTTCTTCCATTTTCTTTCTAGACCCACCAACGTCTCTCTCATCCTTGTTTGGTTTCAAACAAAAGTAAGGAAGTTTAGTCTTCCTAAGTGGTCTTGATCTTTAGTTGATATTTAGACTACTTTTTATCGGTTATTCTTGTCCATTAAAGTTGTGGTTCAACTGTCGAGACATACAACGATCATTGACTTCTAGTGTACTAGTTGGAATCGAGGTTGGTACTCGATTTACTCTTAATTTTAGCTAATTATATGGTTTATTTGTATACTTTTTGTATACCTTCAGTTTATTTACACCTTGTAATTTAAGGGAAAAATTAATAAAAACATCATAATAATGTTTATACAAGAAGTTGTAAAAAAAAAAAGCTACCAACCAAATGCCCCATTAATGCATGAGGAGAAAACCCAAATGGGGGTAAACTTGGAACAATCTACATGTCATATTGCAAAGAGAATTGTATATTTATAACCATGGAACAACCCAACAAACAAAATTAATGGTTACTCTTTAATTTTGAATAACAAAAAGATACAAACTTTGACAAAAAAAAACAAAAAAATAAGAACGAAACTACTAAGTGGTACAGAAAAGTGTACTAATTAAAAGGAACGTAGAGACAGATTGGAGAAGGCATTAATTGGGAAGATGAGGAATAAGGAATTAAGCACACACATGCCTTGCAGGAGGAGTATCAGATTCAGAGAAACTGCACATCCACACCAACACTAGCAAGCTACTTCAAAGCTAAACCATGTTCATGAATTCTTTCCTTCTTTCTTTTCTGATACTTATTTTTTAAGACGAAGAAGAAGATCCGTATTAAGATAGAGAAAGAGAGTGCTGACAAGACTTCACTATGTGTGGTCATATCACAAAGGTTGTGATGATTATCAAGAGTAAATGCTACCTGAGCAGCAAAAGATCCTTTACATGGCTCTCTCATGCGTTTAATTCTTGACTTGATATTTCAGTTTCTTCCTCAGCATTTTTAGGGTTAGGTTCTGTACTAGTGTATACTGTTTAGGGTTTGATTCTATACTAGTGTATACTATTTTAGTTTAACAAAATAAATTTATTGAGTGAAAATTTAAATATTTAAAGATATTAAGTTACAATTTAAATTGTTTGAGTTCTAGTAATATTGTTAGTCCAACTGCAGAAAACAATTCCTGGGAAAAAAATTAATCATAGAAAAAATAATGAGGGCATTTTTTTAACCAAGAGAGGACATTTACTTTTGGGCAAATTTTCTAGCGGTTCATGAGCTTTGGAATATTCTCTTAGTCAGTTTTTACTCTTTGAAATTTAACCGCTTTTTTCTCCGGTTACGAAGAGCATTCTTAACAGTTTTTTTATATTGATTCTCTATAATATTATATTTAATTTAATTTTTTTTCTACTATTTATTTTAAAATTTAAATTCAAATTACTTTTTTATCTCATTAATTAATATTTAACTATGTTTACTAAACTTAAAAAAAGTACAAAACACTAATTTATTCTTACTCAAAATCAAAACCAGCTTAACCTCACTCAAAACTGAAAAGAACCCAAACTATCTTACTCTCGAAAACAAAAAAAAAATAATTTCATTCTCAAGAACAAACAAAATCAACCGACATTAATCTTAAAAACCAAAAATACCCATTGAAAACCCAATATCAACCTCACTCCCAAACCCAAAACTAAAATTAAAACCCATAGCCTGACACCTCCATCGTCGCCATCCATCCTACCCCGACCAAACCCACCCTTCACAACCTTGTCATTGCCTCTCCATCATCTCTGTTAAGGCGGTAAGATTCAACTGTTAAACAATAAAAAATGCTCAATTCATTTGCAATCGAATCGCAATTTGCTGTTATTCGCCCATTTTAGATGGTTATAAATGATAATTTTTTAAATTCGCTATTTGCGGTTTAGTTGCTATTAATTTTTCTTTCTAACCACGAAAATCGAACCACACCCACACAACCGTGTTTGTGTATGCGTAGGTGGATGTATATAAATTAAAGTGAATTAAATATTACAAATTGTATGTATTTTAGAGCACATTACAAATGTAACTGAGACAATTATGATTATGTTTTGACCATCTTAAATGTTACAACAACAATTATAATGAAACAATATTTAAAATTATTTTTTTCTTTATTTTCTTTTTTATAATAAGTTTAAACTTTAAATTCATATGTAGTACTAAGTTTTTATTTACTATTTGTTATATATTAACGGCAAAAACCAACCGTATTCGCATGATTTAGTTTGAGCAGTTTCAATCGCATTTGCGATTCAACTGTAAATACAAATCTTTCCAACCACAATTTGCGGCACGATTTGGTTAAAAACCTAAAAATTGTCTAAACTGTACCCCTTACGCCCTTAATCTATGTACTTACCCAGATCAATTCCGACGAAAACCCTACCCTCTTCAACTCAAATCATCAAACCCTCGCCACACACAAATTGCTATCCAGATCGATTCTCTCTCTGTGTCTGTTTTCGAAGAAAACCCATGGCTTCTTTTTGACAAAAAAAAAACTTAGGTCTTCCGTTTCAATCCGGTAGCTCGATTCATAGTAATTGATTTTTAGCCTTTGTGGGCTTTCTTTTTTAATACGAATCAATTGATGTTGTTGTTGCAATGTGGTATTATTGAGTGAAACCCAACTGTAGGGATGAAGAGAAATCGCAATTTTAGTTTAGCAGTTTAAGATTTGATAAAACTTGCAAGATTTTTGCAATTTAAAAATTGCATTCTTTTTAGTACTAAAAATTGCAGGAGTTTAGATACTCAATTCTCTTTGATGTAGATGAAATTACATTTTCTTTTAGTGCTAAAAACTGCAAGATTTTTTATTATAAAGATTAAACATTATTAGGTTTATGTGTATAAAGTAAGAAATATTCCTATGAAAAGAGATGAAAGAACAGGGATGATGGAAACAAAGAGTATTTTCTTAAAATACTGTTTGTAGGGGTCATGGTGTCCCATCAGTATATCTATTCTGTCTATTTAGAGCATTTTCAACAGATTTTTTTATTTTTTTAAAATATAATATTTTATCTTATTATTTATTTTAAATTTAATTTAATTTTATTATAATTTAACTTACTTTTTTAATATTTTACTAATAAAATAACTAACAATTTTAACAAATTTATAATTTTTTTATAAATTTAACTACTTATTATTTACTCTTTAATACTATTTATTTATTTTATTAATAAAATATTTTTTTAATATTTTCTCTCTTCAATACACAAATTTTAAAAAAAATTAACACAAATAAAAATTAAATAATATATTTTGGCTCTCCAAAATAAAGACACGATTGGAAATGCCCTTAGTATATATTGTTGACGGAGATAGGGTCCAGGAAGCAATCTAACTAATTTCGAAATCTTTGGACCGTATTGAATAATATCCTAAATCTTAGGGACCGTAAAAAAATTAGTCCTTTACTTTTTTAGATTCTATATTAAATACGTTGAAGTAAATTGAATAAATTGTATTAAAAAATTAATATATATTTTTTAAAAATAATATATAGATATAAATATTATATGTTCATGCAAGGACAATATTAGAGTAATATGAATTTTCTTTTTAGTTAAAAGTATTGAGTTTAAATTTTAAGTATGAAAAAAGATTAAATTTTCATATAGAAAAATTATCACCGAAAAAAGTTCTACTTGACTGGAATTTGAAATAAGTAATTATCATAAAATATCTTAATATCAAGTAATTTAATAAAAAATAATAGCAATTATAATATTAAATAACATAAATAAACTTTCGATTGAAACCAAACAAAAATATAATAGAACAAAAGAAGCAACAAATCAAAATACTGCAATATTGCTTTAGTTTTGATGTAGTATTTTTACTAAAATTAACAAAAAAGTAGCTAATATTCAAAATAATTAACAAAAATATAAATAATCTGAAAATCTGTATAATGCAAAATAATCTTCAATGTTACATTTGTTTGTTTAATAAGTTATAAGTATATTTACTATTTATGCATATTCAACTCCAAAAAAAATGTTAATATCCCTACTTTTTTATTATATAATTTACTTATACAATTTTCTTTTGTAATTTATTAAAAAATAAACACCACCGCTAGCTTTCAATGACTTGTATTGAAGTCAGTATTAAATTAAGGATTATTTTCACCTAGGGGTATCATTAAATGATATCACGAAAGTTAACATTGACTTTAATAGCGGACATGTATTGAAGTCAGTGCTAAACTGAGAATTATTTTCACTTAAAGACACCGCTGAATGATATCACGAAAATGAACATTAATTTTAGTGACGGACGTGTGAATGATGATAAAATTAAGAGTTTAATTTTTTTTAATTCAAATACTTAAAAATTATTATAATAAAACTATATATATGAAATTTCATTAGTGCAGTGGGTCATGAGACTCTGTGACCACCATTGGGACTATCCCTTATTGAAGTGTCATATACTCACTTGGATTTAAAGTATGTCTAACATTACTCATAATACTACACAAAATATTATATTTTATTTAATTAATTTAATTTAAAATTTAAATTGTTCAAGGGCATCCCCAATGGTATTAATATTTTAGAGAGATAAAATATATTATTTAATTTTTATTTGTGTGTTAATTTTTTTTGAAATTTGTGTATTAAAAAAATATTAAAAAATAAATATTTTATTAATAAAGTAGATGAATAGTATTAAAGTGTGAATAATAATTTTTTAAATTTAGAGAGAAACTGTAGATTTGTTAAAATTATTAGTTATTTTATTAATAAAATATTTAAAAAATAAATTAAATTATAATAAAATTAGAATTAGATTCAAAATTTAAGATAAATAATAAAATAAAATATTATATTTTGAGAAATGAGATAGATGAGTCTATTGAAAATGTCTAAATAACACCTAATCACACTCATTACTCAACTCCATAATTCAATATCTTATTGATAAAAATTAACAAAAATTTATTGAACTCGATAAAAATGTCATAAATATATGGAGTTACTATTCAAATTGATACACTTTAAATAAATTTTATTAATAAAAAAATAGATTAAAATAAACAGTATTATATAATTTACTCAATTTTTATATTTAGCTTGCATTAAAATTTACTCAAATTTTATATTTAACTTGCATTAAAATTTATATAATACTGTTTATTTTAATCTATTTTTTATTAATAAAAGTTATTTAAAGTGTATTAAATTAAATAGTAACTCCATATATTTATGACATTTTTATCGAATTCGATAAATTTTTGTTATTTTATCAATAAGATATTGAATTATGGAGTTGAGTAATGAGTGTGAGTAGGTGTTATTTAGACATTTTCAATAGACTCATTAGTCATTCATAGGCTCCCATAATGCAGATACTTACTCTACACAGTAAATAGATCCAGTGAGGGCTATAGCATCGTCATCACTCGTCTGTCTCTGGTAAAGGGTTGGCAAATACTGTGAGGATTTATGGGGTAAAAGAGTTTATTTTTTAAAATATAAGAAAAATAATAAATGTAGAGATAATTTATATGTTCTTTTTTAACAAAACATTATGTATATTTTCGCCTAGCTAGTTGCTTCTTCAACCAACAAATGGTAGGCAATTAATGGAGATCGAGAACCTTAGGAAAAAAATGGAGATCGAGAAATATATGGCATGAGCGAAACAGAGTGGCCATGCTTTGGAAAAAAATATAGTTGAAAATTGCCTCTCTCGCAGATGTTAGGTCGTACCATAGTATACAATTTCATATACGTATTGGTTAAGGATGACGAACTAATTAAGCATACGTTGGAAAAACAGAAAGAACTAATTAAAGCGTGCAAACAAAAGTATTCAAAACCGAAGACTAGCAAGTTAAAGAAGGGACGACTTATACAGGAGAAGGAACTGAAACAAAAAAAGACAGACCAACAGGCAACACTTCATCTTACCTTTCTTCTTTATACGTACTGAATGCGCACAACCAAATATTAATACTCTTTTCTATTTTAAATTTTAGAAGAAAAGAGAAGATGTGTTTGAAAAATTCGATTCCCCATGAATACTTCTTGTTATTATTCTTTCGTAATAACGTAACCGAGAGGGCAAAAGATGTGAAGACAGACACCAAAGAAAGCACAGACGACAAAGTAATGGTTGTTAAGTCACATTAAGTTATCCTCTCTGTATGTACTTTCACATTTGCTTCTCTCAAGTCAGCCAGCATTTATCTCTATTCTTGATAATTCTATTCACTTCTCTCAGTCAGACGTGCCAGATATACTCTTGCACATCCCAAATATTTGTCTTCAAGCTTTGTTCTTGTGGGGTATCAGCAAGTTCTTAATTTATAAAAAAAGGAAAATTTTTGTTTTAGTCTTGAGCTTTACAATTTTTTTTTAAAAAAATATATAAGTAAAATTCTTTGTGGTCTCTATTATTTTTATAAATCTGCAGTTATACAATTTTTTTATTTAATATTTTGTAACACTATCAATAGACCTATAACTTATTTTAACTAAAATAACTTATTTTAACTAAAATCATCTCCATCAGTAAAAAATGAAAATTTGATTTACACCGAGAAAACAAATAAGAGAGAATTTTCAAAAGAATTATCGCCTAACACTATTTTTTTCAGTTCAATAGTAGGGTTTCGTAATTCTAATTTATTACATTCGTTCAACGGGCAATATATTTATTTATTCAGCCCAGAAGAAAACTAGCTAGTTTAAAAAACTGGTTAATAGATTAGAAATTAACCATTTGGATTTTGTGAAATTTTCGAACTACCGACTCTGAAATTACTGATTCGGTTTCTAGGGAGTCACTCATAAACATTTAGCCAATTTACAAGAATAAACAGATATTGAAACAAATGACAGATTGAGAAATTTGTAATAATATACTAACGTTCCCAAATAAATTTTGAACTTTTTTTTTATCAAAAATAAGTTTTGAGCATCCAAATATATAAAACAATTAAAGCTTGGAAGACATTAATGTGGGTTGGTTTCATGAATTTTGGGTGCACTAAACTCGTGGCTTCAAACTAAACATATTTTTGGAATGTCAGTCGGGACTGTGTCACATTAATTTCCATCTCTATTTTCACTATATAAGCACCACCCATCCCTTCTTGCCCTTTTCCATCACTTCACAGCACACCTTCCCTTCTTTGTCTTTTCTTTCTTTCTCGTTTGTTTTTGTTTCTTCTCTGATTCTTTCTACTAATCAAAATGTTATTTGCATTAACCGAACCAAATGGACGTCCAATCTTTTTGCATGGTCCAACTTCTAAGACTGCTTACGTTCACGGTGGCTTCAACACCAAATCATGTTTGAAGCCAAAACTAAGATTCTAATGGTGCTATTCTACTTGAGCTTTTTATTGTATATATTTTTTTTATTTTTTATTTTTTTTGACCTTGCATATGTCTTGTAATGTATTTAGAGTTATTTTTTATTTGATCTAATTTATAATTTTTTATTTTCACTTTGTCCAACCATTTCATCTTCTTCTTTTTAATCTATCTCTCTTGAGCTATTTTATCTAATTATTATATAGTTTAGATACATTATGTCTACATTTTGTTTTCTTTATGTATCGCCCCGTAATATGATAATGAATCCAGTTGTTCTCTTTCCTTTTCGTTTAATTTTATGGTCGTTATGTTCAGCAAGCAGTAATAAATATTTTTTTTTCCCTAGCTAGTCTCTGCATGTTTCTCTAATTATCAAGATCGTGGGAATTACTCAAAATTCCAGATGTATAATTTGTAACAATTGTCCTCGAAATTTGGAGGCTTCGACATAAAGCTAAACTGTAAATGATATCAAGGTCTTGCCCGAATGTGCATGAATATGGTGACGCTGATGATAATTTTTACTAACTGGCATGTCATGTGGGTATGATTAGAGAAAAATTATAATTCTATTTATTCAAGGACACAAGAAATTGGAGCTCACTAGTATAATAATAACTCCATTGGGCATGGTCATGAAGTTAGACATGATCATGCAAGTCTTTTCCCCCCTTGCGAAATTATTAGAATGAGCCATACTAGAAATAGAGCATGACTAGTGCTGTCTCGCCAGCTGTAGGCTGTAGCCTTGCGAAGCAAACAAAGTGGAAGATTGTCTTCAAAATATAAACGTAAAATGTCCATATTGGGGCTGAGCATTGGTTGGGTAGGCTTTTCAATGGTTTTCTGACAAGGAAATGGTTTTTGAATGTTATTTCGCACTGGATCAGCCTGGTCGGTTTTACGAAGAAACATTTTTTGCTAACCAACCAAACCAAATACTAAGCAGTTCAATTCGCTCGGGTTTGATGGCTTCTCTCTCTCTCATTTTGTTCTAGTTCCATTTCACGGAACTTGGGGGGGGGGAGGCATGACTACGGTTAAGGGTTAAGCTAGAAAGAGGGCATATCAATCATATGAAAATAGATATATATGGGAGGTGGTTGGTTGGTTTGCATTTTGGTTTTAAATACCTTAAAACAGCAAACCGAACCAAACCTCTTGGTTTCTTTTCTTTCAAATCACCCAAAAAATCTATCTATTCTGGCTTCAAACTTTATCAAGTTCCTTAACCTTCCAAATGTTAATTGTTGTAGTTGTTCCGATTCAGCAACGATGTCGTTACACTTCAATGTCGTAAGCACGAACAAACCCTACAAAAAGAACACAGTCAGAGAACGAGGAGGTGTTCCCTGAGGGCACTCGGACACTCCGATGCTCAAGTTAGAATTTCTGCAGAGTTTTGACGTAGTTTGTGGGTGGTAAAAACGTACATTCTTTGAAGTAAAGAGACTATTTATAAAGTGATGAGACAGACTTGATGAGCTATAGAAGTATCTCTTTTTGAATTTTAAGCATAATAATATCAAATCCCTCATGATCTGTTTTTTTTTTCTAGCTGCATATAATAAACGCATCTTTTGAAGAAGTCTTTTAGAAGGTAGGCCCTTCTACTCATGCTCAACTTATTATTCTGAATCAGATCTCTAGTAAAACTTTACTGCATTAACGGACCTGATGGACTTAAACTTAGGTTAAACCAATTGTCACTTGTGCTATCTATTACTTAGGGAGAATTACACTTTTATAACAACATAAAATACCGATTTTCAAAAATGGCACCTCAAAAAACAATTTGTAAAAATGGCAGATTAGAGAAACTGATTTGTGAAAATGTCATTTTCGAGAGAAATCGCGATATTTTTACAAAAAATTGATTTTTTGTGAGAAAATCAAATCAAACAAAAAAGGTCTTTAAAGGTCTCCATTAGAAGTCTCCTCTAGAAATCTCTAAGGGTCTTTACTGGAGATCTTTAGGACCTTATGGTCTCCACTAGAGGTCTAGTGTAGACCCTAAAGTCCCTAGAGATTTTCAGTGGTCTCCACTGGAGGTCTTCAATAGTCTCTTTTATTAAGGTGAATTTTGGGAGTCGATTTTTCTAAGAAATTTAGCTTAATAAATTTTTTACTTATCATTTTCTAAATTATATATATTTATAAATTATTTGATTTAACCAAAAATTTTAGACAATAATAAATCTGGAAAAGTTTTTTTAAGGTCTCTGGGGTCTTCGAAATGTACAATTTTGTAATTAACACAATTACGGTAGCAGTTAAGGTTCCAACCCTAGTCGCCGCCACCACCATCTCCCCTAACCGCCCAGCCTAGCAACGTATCCGCTTGTCGTAACAAAAACATCAACAACCAAAGAGAATCAATAATTTCAGAAAATAATTATTTTTTTATACAACGTTTACAAAGTCTTCGCGCTGCCATATCTTTGTCTAGGTCTCGCCTCAATGATCACCACTAGATCTCCTTGCATCGCCGGATCTCGTCACTGTCGCGATGTAGGATCTCGACATGAAGAGATAAGATGACGAAGAGCAGCAACAGAGAGGAAAACAAAAGCGGCGTCGAAAAAGGTAAGGAAGGGTGGCAGCCGGAGACGGAGGAGAGGAGAGAGGGAGAGAAAGAAGAGAGAAAGAGGGAGAGGGGAAAAATTTGAGAAAATAAAACAAAAAACTGAAATTTATATGAAATATAATGACATTTTTAAATTTCATATTTTTAAGAATGACATTCTTACCAATTAAAATTTATAGATTCTATTATTATAATATAGAAACTATCGGTGCTTTTATTGCAAATAAAAATTTTTCAAGAGCACCTAAGATAATTAACTGTATTAGTTATTTGTCATTCTCAATTTAACAAAAGAACATACCAGGTTTCAGCCTTTTTCATTCTCAATCCAACATAAACAAACAACCAAGTCTCAATATGCTTTGTCTTAGCAACCTCCAATCTTAAAGGGTACAATACAAAAGCAAATGTCCACAAAAAATTGAACTGCAAGAGAACCGTAATGTTTCATGATAGTTTCATTTGTTAAAAGAACAAATACAGTATTAATACAAATTTCAATGGTCAAGCAAAAGTGTTCGTTTGAGTCTTTTGTTCCAAAAACAAAAAAGGGAGTGCTTGTTCACCAAAGGGAAAGGTAACCTGTGATTTTTTTTCTTTCTATACATTGCTGCAGATGTTTTCATATTTACAAAGCAAAAATAATGTTGACCAGAACATACAATTGTGAATTGTTGAAAAAATGACACAACAAAAATTTTAGAAGTGTAAAAGATGCACCGTAAGAGTTTGCAGAAGAATCAGCACCCACTGCCTATGCTAACATAATGGTTGAATGCTGACAACCAAGATCTTCTACGCTCACTGTTAGAGGCTGATTGTCTGAACCTCGATCTTGAACACCTAACCAGGCGTTCGCGCATATTCTGGTCAACACCGCAAGGAATTAAACACGGATTTACGTCTTCAGCTCCCATGCAGCGGCTGGCATTGAATTTCATTGATGGGAATTTCTGACAACTTAAAGAGCGGAAAGACGAAAGACTAGGGGAGATTCTTGTGCAATAGAAATCAGGCTTGCAGAGGAGGTTTTTCACAGTATGCTCGGGTTCCTCCCCCGTACATGTGCAAAACATTAGTGACAATCTGGTTCTGGCAATTGATTTAACCACTGGCAGTGTTCCTGGGAGTTTGACAAATAAGACTATACCATGCCGACAGAGAGGACAGGCAATAGAGCCCGGGGGACCCCGAGCAACAACTGATGCGCAGATTGCCGAACAAAGGTATAGTGCACATCGGGTGCAGAATTCGTGATCACAGCCTGCAGCAACAGAAAGCATAGGTTTTCATGGTGAATCACAATATTTAAATGTAACAGCAGAAAGCAGTGCACATGCTCATGATGAAAAATCAAATAAACTTTTCTGTTCTGAACTTCATGAACTAATTCAAACACCAATTGAAAGGTGGCAACATCCAAGGACAGGTACCCTAATAAATGCTAGACAACAAGAAAAACTTATTGCAAGTGTTTAAAGAATAAGGAAAATACATGGAGCGGAAAGAAACATGGAAATTCCATAACAAATTTGTTTAGGGACGATAAGAACATGTTAAATATCAGAAATATTGATATTATAACAATATGCATGACTTCTTCGGATATGTCAATTACTAAATGAAAAGCAATAGCAACCATAACAGATGTATAAGACCAAAATACACATTCCTTGCACCGTCCATTATATACCTGTTAAATACTACATATCTTGATATTATGCAAGAAATCTCCGTAACTTAACATGTATCAATATCACTTTTTCCCCCTTCATTCTCTCAATGGAATGATTTTAACTTTGAACAATTTGAAGTTATGAATCCGTAACCTGCGAATGTCTTCAAAACCATAATTTCGATGACATTAGAACTTTTCTTTGAAACTACAACCAGAACTACTGCCTTCACTATCTAGTGCAAATTCACCTTCCATTTCAAGACATCTCACATTACCATCCCCAGAAAATAGCAGCCAACTCACACCCCCACTTCGATGTATCTTTGAACTTCGCTCTGCAGGATAGATGTGTGGGTTCCAGCTCGAAGGGTATTCAATTTGTTTTCGTTAAAGTCCATAATTTTGTTTTGCTGCTAGCACTAGCAGACATAATGAGTTTCCTGTTTAGGCATCCTACCAAAGTCATATATCTTTCATTCTTCTTTGGAACCCACCATTGTGTACACAGGATTTTGGCTCCAAAAAGGATTGGGGTCTTTAGATCCTTGGGAAATCCCTTTTCTTAATACCCCTATTGTCCTTCTGTCTAAAGCTGCAGTAACTTGGCATCATAATGCGATACTTTAGGCTTTTCTTCTTGGGGTTGAGGGGTGGGCGAGACAGGGTAAAGATTCATTATTAAAAGTTATGGCTTTTCGATGCCTCCATTTATAACTGATGGACTAATACTTTATCACTGCTTCAATTAACTCAAAAGGCTATAGAAGAAGAGCAAAAACATGTATAAATTATACCCTTAGATGGACTAGGAGGAAGAGCCATTTTAATACATTGCACTGTCTCAAGCCTGCAGTGTGCCTCTAGCAAGCCCCAAAAATATATTATCATGTTTATATATACACATTCTGTGATATAGCGTTCAAGTAACTAAATGTTATCTATACACACCCTTAGATATGGTATGCAGTCCAATAAAATCAACTCTGATAACTAGAATAGATCAAGAACTTCGTCATAAATTAGAAACTATTAGCTATATTCAGTAACATACCTTCTGCAGCAACGGTGCACTTTCTTTCTAAGCAAACAACGCATGGATCTTGGCACGTTGGTAGTGCATCATTGTTCCTCCAGCCACATTCTCTGCAGATAGAAAAGATGCAGTCGTTCCAATATGATCACAAGATGCAAGGTATTAGTATATATACTCAGCTTTAAGAAGCAATGGAAAGTAGCTAGTAGTATACATAAGATGAACCACACTCACCTTGCAATTTTGAGAATGCTCAAAAGAGGAAGAGATAGATACGATGATGGAGACATCAAAGACAAGCGTTCTGGTTCAGTGCTTAGAATTTCCTCCAGTTCATTTCTATGCCATGAACGAGCAACCATCAAAGGAGTCCACCTTCAACAATAAAAGAAAACCAAAAAATACACAAGTAACATGCTTGAAGAAAAGGAAGGTTTAAAATTTCAATCATTGGAATTCAAGGCAGTATTGTGCTAGTTACCAATATTTTAATAGCCTAAATTTTTTTCTTGCTCTATGAAAGTTCCAAAGGCCCAAATTATGCCTAATCCTTACTTGAAACAAATGCACCATGTATACAAGCAAACTAAAAACTAAATGTCGATTCATGCAATGCGAAGGAAAAATAAGAAAAAGCTGAAACTCAGTTATTAATGGTATATAGCCTAGTGAATGAACAGACTCTTCTGAAAACGAGAACAAAAATAGCCGCATGGACATTACTACTCATGATAATGAACACATTTATTAAAAAAAGGACATAAAGGCAATACCCGTTTGCATTTTCAGCAGTCAGACTAGCACCTCTTGCAATCAAAATCTGATCCAACATATCACGAACATGAAAAAGATTCAAAAAACTCAACCACCTGACCAAAATTCAGATTATTCTTCTTAAATCAAAACATACTTGACAACATTGTGCATTTCCGCCACATGCCGCATAATGAAGTGCTGTGCTTCCAGTACCTGCAACAGCAACAGAGGACATATGCTGATGTTAAAATACTTGGTAAAAAAATTTTAGGCTCCAATTATCAAATTCATTGATTTTTTCAAATACATCTAGGACAGGATTCCTCTATTCTTTAGCCTTAACATTATGAGCAACCTCTCGTAAGGTCAGACTAGGTCTTAAATTGAATAAATAGGCAGAAATGCTAATTAAAACTATTGCAATTTTATCAATTCCTTCCATAAATGGCAACACAGAAACTATACGTACTGGCAATGGCAAGAAGCTTGAATATTACCTTTTCAACTTATCTAATTTACAAAGTTGTTTGATTAAACCAATCCAGTAAAAAGGACAAGAAAAATAAATTCAAAGATCAAAGAAAATAATAAACAACTTCAAAAAGCCTAACCTTTAATCAAAACCATGAAATTGTCTGTCATCTAGACCTTTCAAATTCCATATCATCACACATTTTGCTGAATTGCAATCAGGGAAAATGCAACTAAAAGCCTTTAATAATTTGCCAGAGAGGCAAGAGAATAATATCGATGGAATAAAGTATTAAATATTTTTTTATTAGAATGTGCACTAAACCTGAAAGGAGACCAAAGAGAAAATCAACTGGAACAACTATGTGTTTACTTCCAAGTCCAATATCATCTGACTAGAAATAATACAAATCAACTAAAACAGTAATAAATTAGGATCCTCAGTTAAAGAATTGAGATAAATGGGTACCTATCAAGTCGATTGTAGTTCCGTCTTCGACAGTGATTTCACTAACAGAAGCTCCAAAATCTAAAAGCAACTGTACACTTTCAAGATGGCCATTGAGTGCCGCCATATGCATAGCAGTGATACCTCCATCAGCTGGTCTATTGATTACCTCATGGAGAGCACTACAAAATAGCCGACCAAAAGAATAAAAATGAAAACAGCATAGTGGGAAAAGATCACAAAAGTGTCAGAGATGACGAGCCGAAAATGTACGCTTCATCAAATTCTGGGATGGATTCTTCATTGTTTGATCTCTTTGTCAACAAATCCCAACAGTCAGGGATGCTAGGGATATAATCTGCCAGGAGAAGGCGTATGCATCGAGTATGACCATTCAAGGCGGCCAAGTGGAGGGCAGTACCTCCATTAAGATAATCCGATCTGTGAATCTGAAATAAATACTCAAGAATTTGTGAACTTTTTAGTCCCAAAATCTTCAAACCACACAAAGTATCATCTGATTTAGAAGTCAGTGACTTACATTGGCTTTGAAAAGCATCAGAGTCAAAACAACCTCCCAGTGACCATGTTGACAAGCTTGCATCAAAGCAGTCTGTTTAGCCAAATGAAAGTTTTCAATACATTTTCTCTCAAAAGAACAGCCAGATTGAATTTGAACTTTCTAAGGTAACAATCACTCAGGTTAATTAAAATCAATGATTTAACAACAAAGCAGCCAAAAACAAGACTAATGTCAGAGCAAACTTTAATGAGGCAATGATAATATCACTACCTGACCGCGATAATTTGTCAGATTAATGTCAACTCCAGACTCCAGCAAGAGGGAAACTATCTAAAAACAAATGATAAAAGCTATAATTACAATCAAAGGACATATAAGAACCTCTAATTCATAAAATACAGTAAACCCTTACAATAAAAACAATTCCGCACGTAATTCAAGCCTCAAATACCTCATGGTGACCCTGAGCTGCAGAATAATGAAGTGGAGAGTTTCTAACACCGAATGTTGAGTACCTAGCAAGCCTTGGATTACATTCCAACAAGGCCTTAGCTTCTTGAAAATCCCCATCTCTGGCTGCAGAAACTAATCTCTCCCCAGATGCAGAACAACCAAAAGAATTACCCATGATACTTAGAAATTTCATGATTTATCAGAAGAACAAAACTGTCCCTCTCTGCCTTCACAGCCTTGATCTTGCATAAGTGAAAGAATTTAAGATAGCAACTTCGTATTCTTAAGCTATTTTAGAAACTTGTGTCAAGACAAGTAAAGCAAAACAAAGGAAAAAACATTATATAGACAGACAAAAGAGAACCTTGTATCCACCCAAACTAATACCAACCCCCAAAAAATTAGTCTCATGCAACTCAAGGAAATTGGTTGCAACAGTCAGAATCTCAATTGACTTTTTTGATGATTCCCATGTTGTTGGCTTTTGGGAGAAGAAGAAGAAGAAAGTGTCCTGTTGACATCTGAACGAAATTAAAAAAGAAAAAGAAATAACACAAAAAATATGTCGTCTCTAACTGTTCAAAAGAGATGGGGAAATAAAATACAATCCGGATGTTACCCTTCTGTGAATTAGTTAAAGATCGCGAGAAAACTTCTATATAGGCAATGAAACATTACATTACAACAATGAATTCCAAATCAACGTTCAACAAAATTATATTTAATTAATTTCAATGCATAAAAAATGAGAAAATTTCAACTTCAAGCCACCAAAATATCAAATTTTAAG
>CAODLS010842854.1:0-15975 GCA_948243855.1 Flueggea neowawraea
CCTCATGGCAAATATCAGACCCAGTCCTCCAATTTTTTCTAGAAAAAACAAAATTTACAACATAGTTCCCGCGACGAAAATTATACTAAAAATACCCCAAATCCCGAACCAAGCGAAACTCGATGTTCCCGATGGTTCCAATCAACTCTAAACAATCCCTGGAACCTAAATCTAGCTTCGGTTTGCATCAAAAACCTCAAAATCATCCCGAACCGAAATACCCATTTTCGGACCAAAATTGACCCATTAAGATTCAACCATCAATTCATCATTTTTAAGATAGATTCATGCATTTTCAATCTCAATATATCATTACACAACAAAAAACAACTCAAATCCATCAAAAAAATCACAGAAATTTGAACCAAAAATCAAATTTTCGGTCAAAAATCGAAACCCACTCAAACCCATCGGTTTAACCATGAAACCAAGCAAAAACAAGAGAGAGAAAGAGAAAATCACCTTATCTTAGTTTGGAAATGGAAGAGGAATGAAGAGAGAGAGAATCTCGAAGAGAGAGAGACGAAATTCTGGGTTTTGTGAACAGTGAAGTCAAAGAAAGAAGATGAAGGTCGGTTGGTTTGGTTGGTCGGGTCGGCTGGGTTATAAAAACCCAAACCCAAAACGACTTGTCGTTTGGTTACTGCCTAAAAGGGCGAAAGTTGATAGTGCGTCTGGAGGCCAGCAAGGTCGTGACCAGAGTAGTCATTCGGGTTACAGACGCAGATATCTCTTTGGGGGACAGGGACAAGAGTTCTAGAGTAGCAGCGTAGTACAGCCAGTTGTGCGTACTAGGGTTCAGAGTGTTGGAGCCTCATAAGCAGTTTGTGAGACTTGTGGGAAGAGACACTCTGGTATTTGTGCGAGGGCCGCAAGACTTTATTTTCACTATAGGTAACCGGGGCACAGGATTGATAACTGTCCTCTGAGACGTGAGTCAGGATCGCAGTCGGTTCAGTCAGTAGCAGGAGGTTCGGGCACTGCTAGCACGAATTAAAAATTATATTAAAAATTGTTATTTTTGCTAAACAAAATCAAATAAAATTAATAATATATAAATAATTAAACTTAATTTAGTTATGGATACATTTGGGGACACATGAATACATTCGGAGACATCAAAAAAAGTATAAAAATTATATAAGAAGTTGTGATTTGGAGATATTTGGATACATTTTGAAGAATATGGGAAAACATATAAAATTATATTAAAATTTGTAATTTAGAGGCATTTAATTTAAAAAATATTATATAAAAATTTATTAAATCTAATTTTATATAAAAAATTATAATTTAAAGACATTTGGATACATATAGATACATTTGGTTATATATGGATACATTCTAAAATATCAGATTTTTCTCCCTTTGAATTTTTTTTTTTTGCAAAAAAAATTCAATTTCTAGCAAAAAATCTCAAATTTTCAGTCAATTTCTTAGTCAATTAAAAATATGATATTTTTACAATATATTTTATATGTGTTTCTATTATTTAATATATATTTAATGCATGATAAAAGTTTTGTTTTAAATTTTAATTTAATATAAAAGTCAAATTTTCGGAAAACTTCGACTACTCTGATGTCGTTATGGTACCAGAGTAGTCACAATTCACCAAAATCCAAAACATCGCAACAACAAAATTTGTCATAATTATCAAAAAATTACAATGTGACATCTATTGATGAAGGAACAACCCAATTTCCCAAGAAGTACAGTCCGACAATAAATACATCATCGGCGTGTATTTTTCTGATGGTAGGGTACTACTGATTCCTTATGTTGTGTGTAGAATGATAATAGTTAGGGTATGAATATGGTATCTCAATATTTTTATTTATATCTATAGTTTATATTATGTATTTATATTTTATTCGTATATATATGGGTAATAAAAATTATTATTCGTATTTTATTCACATGATATTTATTTATCCATAAGGTATCAATTTATCCGTGATTTAAATTTAATTAATTAACTTAACAAATAATATACAATCAATTTAGAACAATAGATTAGAAAAATATCCGAGATAATATGAAATACTATATTCATATAACATAATATAAAATCTATGATTTATGACTAAATATAGTTAATAAAATAGTAATGTGATAAGTTATCACTTGAAATTTCTAATTATATTTTTATGGACTTGTCTGAAATTTGTTTATGTTTTGTCTAAACTATGTTTATATTTCAGACTTTTATTAAAACTTCTTTATAACTTATTTACACGTTGTTTATATATTGTTTATAGGTTATTTATTTATTATCTATAAATTATATATATGTTGTTTATAAGTTTATATATATCATTTATATGTATTATATATATTTATATGTTGTATATATGATATGTAAAAATTAAAAACATAGCATAAACAAGTTAAAGAATTAATAGTTGTATGTTCTGGATCTCTGTAAAAGATATAAAAGTTGCAAACATAGAATAAACAAGTCATAAACATAGTATATACATGTTACAAATATAGTATTAATAAGTTGTAATACTAATACTTGTATGTTCTGCATCTTTGTAAAAGATATACAAGTTAGAAATATAATATAAATAAATTATAAACATAGTATATACAAGTTATAAACATAGTATAAACAAGTTATAAAACTAATACTTGTATGTTCTGTATTTCTGTAAAAGATATACAAGTTACAAACATAACATAAATAACACTCTAATTTTTGAAAATAGAACAATACCAATAGAATATCAACAACATTCCAACAACATATAAACAAGAGTTGGTAAATTTGAAAATATCCATTTGTGAATTTGAAAATTTTGAAAAGTGAATATGTAATATGCAAAAATGGGTAGTATAAAATAAACATTGCAAAGTATCATAGGTGTATTGTGTAAAAACTATTATACATATGTGTGTGTATGTGTGTATATATATATAATACATATATATATAATACATAATGTATTCATATATTATATATACATGTTTTATATATTTATTATATATATGTACACACACACATATATATATATATGTATATATATATATGTGTGTATATGTGTAAGTATGTATTATATATATGTAGCGGGTATGGGTAACGGGTAATGAGTATGGGTATGAGTAAAGTATTCCTATATTCATATCCTATCCATATCCACACAATAAAATACAGGTATTATCTGTACTCGTACCTATATTCAGTTAAAACGGGTAATACCCGCATTAATTAGATACGGGTAGGGTCAATACTCGTCAGATAGGATATAAATTGTTATCTCTGGTTGTGACCCATCACAATACAAACCTAAATAGGAAAATTGATCATAATATCCCAATCAACAACTTAATGGCACAACCATTATCAACCAATTTAGTCAGAGCCAGGTTGGCAAAAAGATCCAAGAAAATGTTTGGAAATTGTTATATACAAGGGATGAGAAGCAGATAAAATTTGTGTTGTCGTCCCTATATAATGCCCTTACGTGGAACGTACATTTTCCTTACATGTATGCCACGAAGGTTTCAACTTGTTTACTCACATCCCATCCTATATAGGCATCTCTCTCTCTCTCTCTCTCTCTCTCTCTCTCTCTCTCTCTCTCTCTTCCTTCTTGTCTCTTTTTTATTTTTTTTTCTAATTTCTGAGACAAGCACACGGAGATTGGAGTATTAAACTATATTGAAGCAGACAAGAGGTCCACGATGTTATAATTCTCTCTTTTACTACAGAGGTAATTTTAATTTTTCCTTAATATTCTCTTTGATCTATCAGCAACAAGTCTTTTCTTACTGCATTTTAAAGTTTTTAAATATTCTAACTTTGAAATTGAGTCCTCTAATTAAAGCAGATGGTCTTTAATTTCACTATAATTTTCGATGATATTATCTTTTACCTATACAAGAGTAATATATGCTCAGAATATTATGTTAATATTTATGAAATATTATAACTTGCTTCATTCATATTTTAATCCTTTAACACCTATGCATAGTGAAAATATAAGGAAAAATAATCATTTTTTCCTAAAATAGTTTTTATTTTTTTGATTAAGTGGTAGCAGTAGTAGAAATGCAATAAATATTACATGTACTTGTGACAATCTGCAAAACCTTAAAGTTATAGCATAATTAATGTATTGCAATAAAACACAGATATATGTCTTAGTATGTATATATAAAACGAAGTGTCTTAAACGTAACTCAACATGTCAATAAGATAATTGATTCAAGAAAATTAAGTATCATATTAGTGCTTATCATATTATAAACCGTACAGAGAGACATAATTTTCGTTAATTAGCATGATACGATTAGAAATGATATTAGAGACCACAAATGTTGGGATCAAGATCTTGCAGGTCGGCTATGATTGCGCTGAGCCTTGTCTGCTAATCACAGACATAACACAAGCCAAGAAACTGCCTACTGTTTGGTCAATTACTCATATTATTTGAGATATTCCAATCTAGGAACATTAATTCCTTCGTAAAAACCATATTTATAAACAAAATCAGTCAATTGGAATAATGTGTCTGCTTTGTACTTCAACTAACCCACAAGACAAGGAGTTATGGACTTGGACCTCCATGGTCACTCATTGTTTCCTAGTTCTTTCTCTCTTTAAATTCTAAATTCTTATACTTTTGAATCGCTTAATTTGAAGTAGGTAAGAATTCCAAGATCAGATTGCATGTTCTTTCTTCATGTTTTTTACTTTAAAAATAACCCCAATTAATTTTTTTCCCAATTAATTAAAAAATTAACAATTTTTTTATGAATCAGTAGTTTTATTAAGGAATCAACCCACCCAAGCAGTAATTTAGCGACACAGAGAAAAAAAACTCCATAACAGAATAAATGTTGAATTGAGGCTCCGGATAAGATTCGAGCCTGAAACCAAGGTAAACAAGCCGATTAACAATTTCTCTTCTAGTGAATATTTTCTCTAAGATTCAAATGGTCACCTTTCAATAAATCAAATCAGTTTAGATTTAACATGTTTACCATTTATCCAGCGGTTAATTTGTTGTACAAATTACTTAGTATATAAGTAGGTTTGGGCACAATTCGGGTAAATTCGGGATCTTAAAATCTCTAGTCTTGTTCCAACCGTTGAGGATTTTAAAAACTTTAGATCCAAACTTGTCCAAAGGTAAATATTAGAATGAGCATTTACGTTAGTTAATGCTTAATTTGAATTTTTTTAACATCCTCTTAACATACACACATATGTATCTGTATATATTATTGGTTGTTATTTTGGTTTTTAGGTTCGGAACAATTTGGTATAATACTCTGGATGGGTATGGATTAAAAACCAAAACCATCTCATGTTTGATTTCAGGATATGGTACAGTTCAGAGAGAGTTAAAATCAACAGGACTTTTTGGCTCCAAGTACAGTTTAGATCGTTTATTCGGTTCTGTTTAGAAATCTCTAAGACTCATGTCTAGCCTATATTACTCCCCTCTCCTTTTCCTTTTTTTTTTTGTTATAACTGCATTTCTTAATTAAATCAACGAAATAGTGAGAGGGAGATACTCACATGGGAAAACTGAGATGAGATTAAGAGTACCTGTAGTCTTTTGCCAAGTAGACCATAATTAATTAATCAAGCTTTATCGTTTGGTGGATATGTTCCGGTTGTGTCGGATTTTATGAACATTAGATGGGTCATGGAGGAGCTGATGATCATCACTACTTCACTATTACCATCGACTTATCACTTATGCTTCTGTTTTTGACCTTCACGTGGATAATGACTAGTCACCACTATTCTCATCAAAAATATTGATCAGTGTGTGTGCTCTATGTGTGTTTTGGTTAGTTGTGGTTGAAATTTGGATATAATACACAATCTCTCTCTTAAAGTGGTCGTGTTTGCTTTGATGTTGAAACCAAGTTTTGTATTTTGCTTTTCATGCATTTTTGTTGCTTTTAAAGTTTGTATTCTAACTAGTAGTGATCATATATGTGTCCCAGCTGAGTTTATGTTTTGTTTTGGTGCTGAGCTAGCTGCCACGAGTATGAGTGAAGAGAACACAATAAAGGGTCTCGTCTGCATCCACTTTTTGCCCCGCACTGTGAATATGCAGTACCTTTGGGCTTCTTTATGTTTCAAAGTTGGATCTATTAACAAATTAAATTGAGTATATATATATATATATATATATATATATATATATATATATATATATATATATATATGTGTGTGTGTGCATATACTGTTCTCAGCTTTTATGCATGACGCACGCAAGTATATTCGCATAATATACACAATTTTTTCAAAGGAGATCATTGGTAGTTCCCACTAACCTAGCCAAATCTGAGAATTTCAACTCAGTTTGAAGTCCCGGAATAGAGAACACTTACCATACGGGTCTAAAATGGTCGCTACTCTTTTTGAGAAGATGAAGGTGGATTCACAACCACTAAAGGATCGGCATCATCATCCATAAAGGTTGACCTATTAGGAACAACCTCTAATTTGCATAAATGCATTTACTACGATTTAAACCTACATTCTCAAGCAACAAAAAGGGTGGCAAACCTCTAATTTGCATAATTGTGTTAACTATACTTTAATCATAAATTCTCATGCAACACAAATGGTGTGTTTTTCATTTGATCTAAAAGCTTATTGGTGGCATAATATATGCATAACCCCTTAATTTTTATCCATCTGTCATTTGCCAACCAAAACAATACAAATGTTCAAATTGGTCCTATTTGTAGATTTGATTTGCGATAAATAAGGTCCTGCGTACCGACATAACGCTATACGTATTACAAATGCTAGCATGTGCCTACTCAGGCCTTAGAAGTTACATATTTCACAAGTTCAGTCGACAATTGGAGCATTCATTTGGTTTGAATTTTTTTTTTTGATTTGGTTTGGGTTAACAAATGGTAAATGGGCACAAGTCGAAGAGCTATTCATGTATTAAGCTTATATAATTTCTTATGGCACAATTTTTGTTTTTGGGCCCCTTTTTAGTGTTGAGTCAATAACAATTGGTACATAAGTTTGTGAGATATTGCAGTTGTCACATATATCTCCGTCCGAAATAATATTAAAAGTTGTCACTCGGTAAAAGCACCAATGACCACATTTCCATGCTATCATGTTAGCATCCATATGATCATTTTGGATGAAAAAAAAACATGTACAGATAACAAAAATTGCCTATCAATTTATTAAATATGTTTGAACCACAACTGAAAAAGGCATAACTGTTTGTGCCAAGAGAAATTATTAAGCGTAAATAATTTTCCACTCTATCTTTATTGAATTAGCTAAATTATTAATAAGTTGTAGTTTAATCATGATGGAGTTCTTATACGTCAGTTTTTACTAAAAAATTGCCTTTTACCCCTTAAACATGAGAGACTTGAGGTTTTCCTATATTATGATGTTAGAGCATCACCAACCATCTCCCTAAAATAAAAAATTAAAATATATTATTTTATTCTTATTTGTGTATTAGTTTTTTTTGAAATTTATGTATTGGAGAGAGAAAATATTAAAAAATAAATGTTCTATTGATAAAGTAAATGAATAGTATTAAAGAGTGAATAATAATTTTTTAAATTTGGAGAGGAATTGTAGATTTGTTAAAATTATTAATTATTTTATTAGTAAAATTTTAAAAAAATGAGTAAGATAGTAAAAGTAGAGTTGAGTTTAAAATAAATAGTAAGATAGAATATTATATTTTGAGGAAAGAGTATAAGGAATTTATTAGGGATGCTCTTAATGCCATTAGTTATCATTATCTAATTGAGGTTTCCTATGCATTCATTAGTTAAATCTAAAACTTTTATACATATTTAATCTTACTTTAAAAATTGTTTAATAACAGTAATTTTTTAAAAAAAATAGACTTTTTTCTCATAATTAATGATCATAATTCGGACTCTTCTTGCCCCATAATTTGTTTTTGCAACTAAAATATAATCATTTTCGTTTCTTCACCAAGAAATATAAAGAAAGTACAATCACTGTGTCGAGACATGAGAATTATTGGTGCTAGCTAGAAAAGGATGCCCTTTTGAAGGACTTTCCAGTTCCACTAGTTTTTCTTTTATTTATTTTCACTAAAGATTAAACTTACAAATATATGGCGCTGGATCTCAGTTCAAAAAGTATATATATATGGCGCTGGAAGCGCCAATTAGCTAGAAGACCATTAAAAACTTTCCACTGGCCTCTTTTTAATGTGTACACATTAAAGATTTTCCACTAGACTTTCTGGAAGCAGGTCTATAATTTTTGTTTTGTAGCACCCTACTAGATCATTTTTTACCTAGAGGTAGTCCATCAATGTTGGGGCACTAGGCCTTTTTTCTTTTCTTTTCTTTTTTTGTTAAAGGGCATTGAGTTTTATTCCATACACTTTCAAATATGAAATTTCTTGCAGTGCAGTTCGGGGACGAAAAGAAAGTTGCAATGGAGGCCTTGGAGCATAATATTAGACGCTAATTGATCATCGTTAACATACTAATATTTAGTGTCCTCTCTATAATTTTAGTGAAACGTTAATATTAACAACCATTTCATATAAAAATCAAAGTTTTATGGTTACAAATGCGGTCAAAGAAATTGCATATGCTTTTCTGGATAAATGGAAAAATTTATAGTAGTGGCAGTTTTATAATTTTGGTGACCTTCGTACCGTTGAATTTTGGCTTTTTAGGACTTGGTTTAATGGTAAACAGGCCATGAAACAAGGCAGGCTAATTTTTCTAGTTACGCAGTTGGTTTTTGGTCAAATTTCATCGTTTAGGTCTTGGAAGAAGCGTTTTTATTATTTATGGAAAGTTTTCGAACAATTATAACTTTTAGTCGGAGGTTCCGTTTTCGGTGTTGTTTGTAGCATTTTTCTTATTTTTTGTCTATTTTTTGATTGGGCTTTTTAGATTTTTTTTTTCATTTTTGGCAAATTTTACTGTTTTCATATAAATTGTACTCCAAGGAGCTTAACATTCGATTTTTAGAGTTTAATAATATTTCCCAAGCTTGCCCTCTGTTTTCCTCCCAAAATTCAACATTCTACTTTGAATCAACTAGTTTTTAATGCTTATTTGTTTGGTATTTGTGTGAATTTATAAAAGATTACTCTCTGGTATATGTTTGTGAGACTTAACAGATTTCAATATTTATCTAGTTTGTGTTGACTTCCGCTACATTACAAATAAAATAAATTAGAATTCGGTAACCGCATTTAGATTTGATTAAATTTGAGTGAAAATTTATACTTTTTACCTTATAGTGAACTAGGGCAACACAATTCTTTTTAAGACTTGTATAGCTGCATAATCATTGATTGATAAGGTGTATCTTCTTTTCTTCTTTTTTTTTTTTTTTATAAATCTGATACGGTGTATCTTCGAAGTTTTCAAAGTGTAGATTTTAGATGTGTTGTTTCGAGCTATTGTATAAGGTTTTACACAATTTTTACGTAAAACCATTTGTTCTAAATGAATAAGCACTCAAGTATAACGAGTTATTAAAAATAAAGATAATTCTCACTAAGCCATACATACATCTCTATTGACTTTATAACATGCATAGATAGGCATAAATGAATGCCAAATGAGTTTATTAGTCAGACTAGTTGGACCTAAGACATGAACTATCCTCAAAATTGTAAGTGTTTTTAAATTATCAGCTCTAATTTTTTGAGTATTTGAAATACCTCTAATATTACTTAAAACCCATCAATTAATGCATTTGTTATTGATGCGGTTTAATTTATTTAATAAATGTAAAAACGTGTGATTTTTACGTATAGACAAATTTTCAATTTTAGTTCTTAGTTCAGATAATTTAAACAACATTAAAAGGTATTTTAAATACTTAAAAAGTTAAAAATGATAATTTAAAAAGTCCTAAAATTTGAGGGAAGTGATGACTTAGACCAACTAGTTGACATTCAAGCTAATGTTTCTCACACTTCCTTTAAAAACAAAACAAATTAGAGAAAAGAAGAGGACGAAGAAAAAACAATGTCTTCAAAGTAAGGTTCATATTTGGCGATGGATGGTGGACAAAACGGCAAACAGAAGTTGACCATACAAACTGACATGTTGGATATTGGAAGGTTACGTGTCACCACTCAGGTTCTTTTAGTGGACGTGCACATAAAACAGTTTGCATTTTCTTTTTTACGATAAAATTTTATTGACAAACAGTGGCGCAATCTAAGTGACACTGTAACATCATCTCTACAGTATGCCACATCATTTCGAAATATTAATAGAAACTTGATCCAATTATATATATATATATATATTATTCGTTATCACTGAAAATTAAATTTTACTGTTTGGCATAGAAGACGGTGATAATTGAACTTTACTGTTTGCCATGGAAGACGATTCGAATACTTTAAGCTATAAACTCATTGGTAAAATTAACCAATTCATTCAACCTTGTGTGATTTTATCCAAACAATTGATTAAAACTAAAAGTGTTATTTGATGCTAATTCAAATAATTGAGTGTATGAGTTGTAAACACTTGAAATTAAAAATTAGAATCCTATTGTACTCAAACAATTAGTCTTACTGAATAAACAAATATAATTAACAAATAATTAAACGAGTGACCAAACTTAACTCAAAATTTGCAACGAAATAGATATGATTGGATGCTCTAAGAAACAAGTTGTTGTCAATCACTACAAACTACGATCACAGAAACGATGATAACATAGAATATATCATCAACCCAAGAACCACCAGAAAAATTTTTAGTAAGATAATCTACAGTGTAAAAAAGAAAAATCTTTCATTTTTTTATAGGCCGACGACAGAACTAAAGAGGGAGAAAAAATTGTTTTACGTGTTTTTTTATAAACATTGTTTATAAATTAGCATTTGTGTTAGCTTTTTATACTGACAAGAATTTGGACCCTCCAAAACTCATTAGAAGCCTATCTCCAAAATTCATGTATTTGATTAGCTAATTAACAGTTTCGCATTTTCGAATGGTTTAACACGTAATTAATTTGTGTTCCTCCTGTTCCTGACAAAAAAAAGGACAATTATGAAATAGTCCATGAGGAAAATCGAATTAGCCGTATGCGTTACTGTGTTTTCGAAAGGCTCTTATTGCATCCGATTCAATAAGTTATTTTTTAATTTTCTTATAATGTTTTTCAGATGTTATTTTAGATAATAACATAACAATGTTATAAATCAAATAATTTGTAACTAAATTTAAACCACTATTTTTCGTATAGTTATTAAAGTTAAAGATTTTTTTTGTAGTTACTAATTTTAATTGTATGTACTAATTAATCCGTCATAACATTTCATTAAATTTATCAATAAAATACTAATATGAGATATTAACTTATTAATAAATGTCGTTTTATTGGAGTGTTCATCACCCTTATCTATGTTGACTTAGAACCCTCAATTATTTTGTTTAATTTCGTCCTTGAGTGGTAGTTTTAGTTTTACAATATGCAAAGACTGTTTATTATATTGGAGCAAACTATGCATTTAGGCTTTATGTATTTTCTTCATGATCAATTTCATTTTATTTCAGAAATATTGACCAATCCATATAGTGATAACCTCAGATAAACTCACTCAGCCAAATGTATAACATCTCATTTTATTAACTCATCTAAGCTAATCACACTAACAAAACCTTTATGACCAACTTTTGTGTCTTTCAATTTGTGCAATTATCGAACAACACAAACTCACTTACAGCATACACAAGCCAATTAGGGTTTTCATAAATGGAATAACTGTTCAATCCACACATTTGAAAGGATAAGAGAATACGTCTACCAATGTTACGTGCTTCACATGTTTATTTATCCTAATATGTCACATTGAATAAGACATTACTTTAGCAAATCTAAAGCGACCTAATTAAAATGCACCATGATGATACCCTTAAAGTTATGTCTTTAGACCCCTTTAGGGGTAGCTGAGTAGTGAGGGTATATTGTCCTCAGCGTGAGGTTGCGATTTCGTATCACTCGTCCTCGATGAGGTGTTACGGTGACTACACTAGTGCACGAGCTCAAATCCGTTGTCGGTGTCAACTATAGCTCTCAAGAACATTCCATATAGGGGAGATTTATTCTCCTGTATGATCGCATACACCAGATATACACTACCTACTGATCGTTCCTGACTTTTCTTTAGCTCATAAAAAAAAAGTTATGTCTTTAGCAAATCTGAAATGCTATATAGCTCAGGAGACATCGTCTGATCTATATGAACTTTTGTGTATACGTGATTTAGAAATGTCTATCAGTTGCCACGTGAACGAGAATCGTAAGGCCCCGGTAAATGTCAACTCAATATATACAGTAAAATTCAGCTTGGCTGCCTTCTCTTCGACATGTATCCGGTCCCTTTTTCCTTTTTTTTTTTTTGGTAGAGAATGTACCCGAGTCTACATAAAAAAATTTAATTCACTGATTTACACTTAAAATTGTCCTTTACTCATTCATCCAGCTAAGGATTTCCGGTTCGACGGAATATCATTCTTCTACTAAAATTGATTGCTTGTGTTGTGCCCAAGACGAAAGAACACATTCTTGTCCACTCAGTCCGTCTGGCGTCTGCGTTTTGTGTGTGGAATCAGGTGCTAAAAATAGTTGGATTATCTTGGTCTCTGCCATTTCAGCTTCTGATTTACTCTAGCAATGGACAGTCATGTAGGTGATGCTCATTGTTGGGCCAAGGCTCGAGATCCTAGGCTTATTTTCTTTGTTGTAATTGGGAATTTCTTGGATGATCAGGTGAATGGAAAATAAGGGCTTATCTACACCAAGGGTTTTGAGCATCCTGCCACGTGGTGAGTCATGACTGAAGGACATCCATAGTAATGCGCAAATTAGGTTATTTATTTGGGTGACTCACACAAAAATTGCTTATGATAACTTATGAGAGAGACAACTAATGGATACCCTTATATTGACAAGGAAAAAATTCTAATCTTTGATTCAAAATTTTGTTATAATGAGATTGTGTGTATTATATTTTTTCTTTTAAAAAATTATATCCACCTTTTCAAAAAAAGATATATATAAAAATATAAGTAACATATTTTTTTAACAAATGACAGAAATTAAAATGAAAAAAATAATCACTTGTCATTTTTATTTAGTTTTATGTGACTTTGTTTATATGTCTTTTTTACTCTTTGAAATATAATATGTAATATAAATAACATAATTAGTCTTATAATAACAAATTTTTAAAATGACATAAAATTTAACAAACATGTCATTTTGACATTTATTTTTGTGATTTTTTAGTTATTTTATTTTATTTTTTAATAATGTTACTTTTTAGACGGCGAGTGACACAATTATGAGAACAAACGACAAATTATGTATGAAAAGTGACATGACAAATAATGAAAATATGTCATTTAATTGCAAGTTTTTGTGTTTTTTAGTACTTATATGTCATTTTGTTCGGGGAAAATTCGTGTTCGAGGCAATGTATGTGCTCGGGATAGTAGGTTTAGAATTCGTAACCGAAAAATGAATGATCGCGTAAATTCGACTAAGAGTTCGGTGATGCCTAGTAGCCTAGGATTTCTAAACGCGAACGGCCGAAGTATGCCGTAACCTAATGACCTAAACGAACACTACCACAATGCATGTAAATAAATGTGAGAACTAAAAGCTAACGAGAGAAGTATGACATTAACCACCACACGAACACTGTTAACAATTGTTTAAACTAACACTAAGCAGTAATGACTAAACAAATGAAGGAAAACGAATTAAGAAAAATAATTGAAGAAGGCAGGTAAATATAAGCAAATAAAGACTGAAATTAAGAACACTGGCATTAATAAAAGTTACAAAAGTCCAAAATGCTTACGTGCTCAGCATGAGAATTCTTGCAATCCGCCATCACTGCTCAGCAAACAAATGGGACTCAGAAAGGAACAATGAAACAAAAGAAAATTCAAGAAGTGAATTTGCAAAAGTTTGGTCTGTGATGTTTGTCTTTTGCATTGTTTCATCTTGTTATTTGTAGTGGCATACTTCAGCGGTTATTCACTGAAATTTCGCTCACGTTCGATGCAGTTCACAAGATTGATCCTATTTATGGTGATAACTGCCCATGTTTTGAAAGCTCCCCACGTTTGGTGACCGTTTTACTCCGCAAGTGTATCCAATATCTACTGCTCTTCTAGCCACGTTATGTTCTGAAGACTTCAATTCTCGAGCTTAGCCCTTTTGTTCTTTTGGGATTTCCTTCAACTTCCCAATGATGCTTGTTCGATTGACAACCCAAAGTCTATTTAGACTGCTTTATTTCTCTCGAGTATACTGTGAGCTCAAACTTGTTAACTGTCAAAAATCTATACTCGAGAAATGATGTGTACCTTGCTTTTTGGTTTTGGGGTTGGTTGCCCTTCTTGTCTTTCCTCAGGAATGGCAACCCCTGAGAGAGACTTTGCGAGTTGTTATTTGTTTTATTCGCATAGCCTCGCATTTAATGCTTCTAGAGACGGCGTTACCCATTCTTGACACGTGTCAAAGATAATAAATATGCCCAACATATGTCCCGCTCGAAGAGACCCGTCGAGTGGACTGAAAGGACGCGACTGATGGGATTCTTAGCATAAGTGAATCTTCCTCGGGAGTTCCCTATGTTTTTCCATCATTGTTAGGGTTTGAATTTGCTTATAAATAGGCGCCACTGCTCAAACAGTTACTTCACAACCAATCTTTTTTAGCATCTCTAATTTTGTTCATCACCATCTTCAAACCTTTTGCTATCTCACCCGTCTCTAATGGCTTCCAAATCTTCCGTAAATTTCAAACCACGTTCTCAGTCACAACGTCTCGCAATTAGAAAGGAAGGGGATTGTGAGTTCCTTTCCAAACACATTTTCAATGAACCCACTACTCATTCCTCATTTGGACTAATCTGTGTCCCTGAGGAAGAAACACTTCGTATCATGATTCTGGAGATACGCCATCCCTCTATACTGTCAAACTCGTCACCGATTTCCACATTTCACAGGTACAACTCGAGAAAATGTCGGGCATTTTCTATCGACAAAAAAATAGGGGCCTCCTCCTCGGGAGGAGGGGGGATATGAGGCGAATTGAGTCTATCTACAAATGGTCAGATTTTAATCCGGGGAACTCGAAGAATCCTTTGAAGTTATACCTTCAATGGGTGAATCATATTCAAAGGGCTCTAGCTCCCAAACATGGAAGGATGAAGTTGGATATCTTGGTCGAATCTTCAACAGTTAAGTTCCAATTCAATTGGCCTTTTATCAGCATCTTGGTGAGTTTTTGGAACCCCTAAATGAATCAGTTCCAATTTTTCGAGGGTTGGATGACCCTCACTTTGTTGGATATCGCCGCCATTACTGACGTTTCGCTTGTTGGGGATGATCTCCCTCTATCGTCTTTTCCCGATAGCTTCAGTGAGACGATCAAACAATACCTTGTTGGAGATTTTTTTGGGGATGCATTGGTTAAGTTTTTAGAGCAAAAGCGAGTTGGAGTGAAGAGAGAAAACAACACCACAATTTTTATAGTGGTTCGGACAACCATGCCTACATCCACTACCTAAGTCTCACTTAGGCTTTTCACTATATCAGAGATTGATTACGACTCAATCCAACAAAGTCTTACACCAAGGTTGATTGCAGCTCAAACCTCTAAATCCAACAAGGTTGATTACGGCTCAAACCTCCAAAGCCAACAAGGTTGATTACGGCTCATACCTCTAAAGCCAACAAGGTTTATTACGGGTCAAACCTCTAAGGCCATTAAGGTTGATTACGGCTCAAACCTCTAAGGCCATTAAGGTTAATTGCGTCTCAAACCTCTAATGTCATTACAATGTTTTTTTCCATAAGTTCACAACCAACCTTCCCCACACTCTCAAATTGTTTGTAAAAAACATTTACAAAAATTGAAGCTCTGTGCTAAGAGTACATGTTGATAAAATGCTCTTGATTTTCTCTCTA
>CAODLS010843049.1:0-13538 GCA_948243855.1 Flueggea neowawraea
TCTAGGATTTACGATCAATGCGGCCTGAGCTCAACATACGTTCTCGTATGGCTAGGCATCAATAGACTTTTACAAGCAGTGAATCACACAAATAACTTTGATAAATAACAAGACATAATTGCACATAAGTAATTCATTCGGCAATACACATATATTTACTATCCAACCAAAAATTAAACTAGCATACCCTCTTATTAAGTTTTGAATCGAAATGTACACTAAGTGCACATTTGCCATCTCAGTCTTAACAATTAACCATACTTTATTTAATTTTATAGACAGTAAATAATGACTATTTGGATTTACTTTTCAAGTCCACATGACTTAGGAAAATCCATGTTGGTCATCTCAATTATCAAGGCAAACTCAATAATTGGACAATATATTCAACATATAAGATTTTGCATAAAATTAAGTCAAATCAACACAATAATAAGCCAAAATAATGAATGGAATAATCATCATTTATTAAACCAACATGTAATCCAAACAATCTATCTCAATGTTAATATACATACATTAACATTGGACAACATTAACACACATATAATGCTAATATCCCCAAAGAATAATACTACACAAATATAGTATTAAAAATATGTCTCCCAATTGGATACACGATGAACTATTATCCAACGTGTAAGAATAGAATTCATAATTAGTCATGCCAACTAATCAAAAATTCTATTAATCATATGACCATAAAATGGATATCTTACTTCTCATGATTTCTCTTTGCGATCATGATGATCTTGGACATACCAATTTCAAAACGTTCTTAAGTCAGTAGAATCTCTAAGTGTCTTTCCTCAACACTTAAGGATTCATGTTTCCATGAATTATAGTATAGACCATGATTCTAGTGACTTAAGAACGTTAATTTGCACTATGTTCAATGCAATGTGGCGAACTAGCGTTTAAGTGTTTCTCGAACTAGCGTATTTCTCAAAATACTCTCTTTTGGGATTATCAAATCTCCTTTACGACCACCACCTTCCCAAAATACTCTCTTTTGGGAGTCGTACAAAATCTTTCTTAATTTGCACTATGTTCAATGTAACGTGGTTTTACCTCATTCGTATATTTGTAATAAATTACAAGTAAAATGGGTATATACGAACTAGCGTATTTCTCAAATAATTGAAATTTAATTTCAATTATCTAAATGAAAACCACATTTGCACGTTTTAAAACTAATTATTTTGAAAACTAATTTTCAAAATAATTCTAGATAGAAAAATGCAATTTCTCACAATTTTTTAGCATTATTTATACACCAATAAATTGGGAAAAAATAGTTCAAGAACTCAAAATATTGTGAAAAATATACCAAAAATTTCAGAAAAATTTAGATAATTATTTTGCCAAAAATTTCACAAAATGTGATGGTTGGAACAGCTCTCACGAGCAGCCAAAAAGGTCTTACGAGCCTCCACGCTCTCCCACGAGCTACTAGAGATCTCCGCCACTAGTCGATTTTAGATGACGCCAAGTTTTGCCATCACAGGAAGCCATGTGTCAACATCCTACGCAGCCACATTTCAGTGTTGGATTCTGCCACGTGTCGACGTCACACGAACCACGCCTTATGCCTCATGTCACCACGTGCCACCGTATCATTGGTTAAATATGATGACATTTCAGACTAGTCAGCATGCCATGTGTCCATGACGTGGTTGTGTACGTGGCACTATTTACCATGTGTCGTAAGTTGATTGGCTACCAATACTCCGTTCACATGGCTTTGTCTCTTACACGTGTCGTGTTACTATTGGTCCACATTTTGGTCAGCTTTGACCGAATTCTCTTTGCCAAGTGTCGCGTTCTGAGTTGGTCGCGTGGGCAAATCACATATCGCCATGTAGCCATTCTTATCAGATGAATAAATTCATCTGGGTATCCTCACTCAGTATTTTTCAATCGGATTTTCGTCGATTTAACAACCTTCTCAATGAAATTTTGTGACAAAATTTTGGCAGGTAACATTTTTGACGTCACTGATTTCAAATATTTTGTCAGAATTTCAAAATCCCAACTTTCAGAATTCGACTCCGGATAGACTCGAACCAAAAACGACATTCGAGACATAAAATCGAATACTAAAAAATCACAGTAGGCATTCTAGACGGAGACCAACAATATTTTCGAAACATATTCGAAAAAATCGTGTTGGCTCTGATACCAATGAATGAATCACATACTGGTTAACTAATAAACAATATAATAAATAGGTTCGACTTACTAACCTTGATTCCAGCAGAAGCTAGCAGCGGAGCAGAACCAGTTTCTATGTTGGTCTTACGAGCAAACCACGGTTGAAATATCAACAGGAATATATGACTGTTTCGTAGTCTAGATGTCACACGTTATCTTGCAGGACTTGGGGCAGGAGGTCGAGCCTCGCTCTCTCCCGGTGGAGAGCTCTCTCCCTCCCTCTCTTTGGAGGTGTGTATTGGTATGTTTTTTGAGAATGGAAGGAGCAAATCTCCTTTTATAGGCCTCAAACGGGCTTATGGGCCTTACGGGCCCATTTTCATTCCTAACTCAATTGGGCTCACCAATTAGTCTTGGTTCATCGTCCCGGTTCACACCTTGACTAAACGAGTTTGCTTCTCCTCAATTGGGCTTTCCAATTGGCCTCGGTTCACATATCGACCGACCGAGTTCGGTTCACCCGTCATGGGCATACCACTTTTTCCAACAGAAGGAATTCACAATATGGTTGAAAGTGTATTGGCTTTTTTCATGGAGTAGGCCACCAACTTTTCTTTTATCAATCCCATGTAGGGCTTTTGGATTTTGGAATTTTGCATGACTCACTTGATCCAAAGACACCTAAAATAACTGATAAACCCCATTACAAGCAGTGCACTATATATGATCAATCAGTTATTTGCTTGTTACATCTATACAATTTTTTGGGTTTGTAGGAGAAGAGGAGAAAAAATATTAAGTCCATATGATTGTCGCTTCTCCAACATTTCCACATGAGATTCTATACACCATGATTGGGATAACCATAATTAGTTTTGACTACTTTTGTCCTTAAGGAAGATCTCAGCTTTGACTCCTTAGATTATTACTTCTCCTTTTTTTGTACTATGGTGTGTAATTAAAGCCATGCCTATGTTGCTTCCACAAAAAATCTTTTTACAAGTGAAGTTTAGTTGGGAGATGATTATATTTGATGGATAACATATAATAGATTAATTTGGTATCATGTATAATAGTTATAAATAAAGTTTTATTCTAGTGGAATGCTTTATTAGATCTTCTATTATATTTTATCCCAATAATTTTTGTTCATATTTGTGCATTATTTTGTTATAACAAAGTTATCTTAGTTTTGCAATGAAAATTCCGAAGGGATATAAATATTATTTTTTTTGTCTCCGGTGTGACTGCCTTTTCACTGAGGCAAGTCCATAGCTATTATGCATTGTTTTCTTTAAAAGACATTATTTATTTATTTATAATAATTTTATCTTAGTTTTGTTACACATTATGATAGAATTTTAACAAGTAATCCCAATGAAATTTAGTATTATATTCTCATTTTTAAAATATTTGTCATTCTCTCTGAATTTTTAATATAAGGTATCGATCTAATTTATCAATTTTTAATCTACTTTTATCAATTAGCTGATTATTTTTTTAATAATTTATTTTATTTACTCCTATTGGAAATTGAATTGTCAACCTCTTAATACTGGAGTTTATTCTATTACCAACAAATTACAAGCTCATAAGTTAATTAACTAGCTGATAGTTTTTCTTTTTGGAAATATCTGATAATTAATATACCATCATTTATAAAATTGAGAAATTATGATGACATGTCGATTTATGTCAATTCCATTGTCTATCAAGGTACCAGTTCATTCACTATTAAATTACTACACCATGCATGCAAGGAATTTCATTGAAGTAAGAATATTCTAAATTTATGAAAGCACTTAATTATTATCTACTAATGAAAAGATACAGTAATTAGGAGGCTAACGTTCCCTTTCATTTACTACTCTTGAAGTAGTGATTGGTGAACATGCAACAATGTTTCCTCCTTGATATAACCAAAAGAGAAATTTTTTTATGGTTGGTTGGTCAGGTGAAATATCAAGTGCCCCTCCCAAGAGGCGTCACAAAAGTTCAAACTTTTAATGATGATAACTCACTAACATGGCCATGATTTAATCAACTTTGCTGAAACAAAAGTAAAACAATATAATGAGACTAAAACAACTTTAATTTTTTATGGTTGTGGGGAACAAAATCAATTTCCAAACAGGTAAACAATCATGAAGTTTTGTTGAAAGAGACTCGACACCAACAACCACAAAGCAAACATGGTAGTAGCTAGTTTGTTTTAATTTTTCTTTTCAGTTTAATTCGTCTTGATGTAGTAGTGTTTCTGTAGTGTTTGTGATCATATTAATAATTACAGACATAGTACTATAACAGTAAATAAATATGCTAGAGGAGAGGAGAGGAAATTTAACAGTTCTTTTATAATGACTGTTAATAAGACTCGATAATCGGATTCTGTATTTTCGCTGAACCATGAAGCTGGAATTGCATTTTTGGAGTTAGAAAGGCTTGCTTTTTGACAGAGTTTGAAAGGTTTGTTAAGGTTATGAGGCTTACTCAAGTAATTGGAAGGATATATGTTATTAACTTTGAAGCAAACGATCTACGGTCTTTTTTTTTTTGGGTAAATACAGGCTTAGAAATGTAAAGAGTATTTGAATGTAACATAAATAATCGCATTTGATACACGTATTAATCGAATATCACATCTGATAGGTGAGAAATAAATTTGAAGCTTATAAACGTTGATGGTGTACATTCTAAAAAATTAAACGTTGGTGATGTACATTCTAACAAGTGATAGCCTCGAAACACTATAGGAAAGTCGATCTAATTAGCAATAGCAATAAGCGCATCGCATGTTTATGTTTAACGGGAATACATCCTAACAAGTTAACTCTTTGAACCTTTGAGAGAGGATGATAATCTAGCTTCAACCTATCTCTTATGTTCTAATTTTACTACTCTATATCTAGAGGAATGTATTCATTCATTTATTAACCCAAAAGTGATTCGAACCTGCCGCTTATATTGTAACTGAACTACCTTGTATCTATCTACACGATGGTTTCCATTTTGTTTGTTATGAAATGAGTGAGATGCAATCGGTAGATATACTTGGAACAAAAGAATATTTAGGAAAAGAATCCACATATTGCCAATTAACGAGTTAGAGATTGTTTCACGTCATTGTAGTGTAAAATTTTTACTCAACTAGAAAAGGATTCAGAATCATAAATGAAAACGACAGTCAAAGATGTGAACCTCAAAACCGCTGTCATGTAGTGTAAAAGCACATCCCATGTAAGGTAAATCATCATAAGCACAAGGTAAATACAAAATTCAGGGAGACAGTTAAAAGTTATAACCTCTCAGCCACCAATGTAATGGCCGGACAAAAACCTCACAGTACTACTAAATTATAACCTTAAGTTGATAGTTGCATGATCTCCAAAACTATATCTATGCTAAAACAGATAATATGATCTTCTCAATTACATATCACCGATGACATATTGTTTTAGTTTTACCATATATAGCTTGAAAACATTAATGCAAGAAAACGCCGCGTACTTGATCGAATTGAGATGTGCCAAAAAACTACGATCATCTTTTTTATGTAATTTTTTTTTATCAAATCACTCATATGCATTATATTTTTACAATATCTGATTAATTAGGTATACGAGTTAAGTAGCATTCTTGTAAGTCGTAAAATTCTTCTTTTTAAGTTTTTAAACTTTTTTACACCCAACACTTGAGTTCGAGAACTCTGATTAATAAGTAATATATACCTAGTTAGAATTTACGACGGTTCAAATTACAGGAAAAAAAATTGAAGTAGACGTTGTTTGGTTGTTGGTCTTTCTTATGCTGTTCGTGGCAAAACGATGGATAAAAATGTATGAGCTTTAAGAAATAAAAGAGGGAGAGGGGGGCCTCTAAAAATTATTAGAACACCCACTCTCAATCACATTCAGTGTCACTTTTCTTTTTTCTTCAAAGAGCAGCAGCAATTCCAACCAGAAGCCTGCTGCTTGGTTTTTTAAAAGAATCCAAAAACCCTTTCAAACACCCAACTATTTCAAAAGGGTTCCATTTTTTTCAAACACCATTGAAATTTGGTCACTTATCTTTCTGACATGCATAGACACTGTCCATAATTTTCATGTTCCATCATCCATGGAAACTTCACTTTTCCCATCTTGCATGCGTTTCAAAACATCCAAATTAACAATTGTATTTAAATTCAAGCCTTCTTATGATTATGTTTTGATTTTGTAATATAGCACATCTATTAAAACACGTAATACTTTTTTGATTTTCAAATTAGTTAATCATGCTTGATGTGTTATTTCATTCCATAAATGACAAGAATAGCACACAAGATGCTTTGAGAATTTCTTTCTCTACTAAAACTCTGCTTGTGATTCTAACCTTTAAAAGAAGTAATTCAACAGAATATTGTTCATGTGAACACAAATCGAATCACCAAGTGGATACTTGGGATCTCATCTATTATTCAAAATTCTAAGACATGATTCTATTTCCATCATTCTGTTGAATTGTTACTTTTTACCAGAATTGCTTCATTGGATAAACAAATTAAACCAATAATCTAGAACATGCAATAATGCATACATTGTTTGTTTCATTTGAACTAGAAATTAAAAAAAAATTGAGTGAGCGACCTAATCTAGATGACTAATTACATAAATATCATCCTTATTGCAAATATTTTTTTTTGCACTGAAATGTTGGAAGACTCAGGAAGTGACAAAAATTTCCGAATAAAACTTCCACTAATTGCATCGAAGCTAACATAATGCATAATCATAGTACATTATGAGGAAATCACTGTACATGAACATGATTTTTAATGAGTTGCTTCTGAAACACTTCTGGGGACCAGAGTGATAGTCTGAAAGAGTTGAAAAACAGCTAAGGAACTATTGAAAGGATCGAGAAAAATGGGTTAAATTAGCAAATGAGTGCTATTGGCAAAGATGATCACTAGACTAAAGAAAGCCATTTGCAGGCTGCTCCATTTTTTTTTTAATGGTGAGTGATTAAAGGTATCCCCGGACCATGTTCTCTGAGAATTCTTGTTGGGCATTACAGAGACTGAGGTGGTAGAGCAGAACATAACTCAATTGACCCATAATGAAGCAATTCCTCAATCATTTGTTCAATGTGATGTTCCTCAAGTGGCTTAAAGTATTGTTGACTATTGTCAACATGGACTTTCTTGACAACCCAATTGGCCTCTGTTTCTTCAACTTGCATTGGTCTTTTCTCTGGCAAATTACATGAACCAAGTTCCTCACTTTTCACAGCAACGCCATTGGTGCCTGCGTTTGTATTGCTTGTTGCAGGATTAACATTCAAAGTTTGTGTCTTGTATTGTTGCTGATCATGAAGTGAAGCTTGTTTTGTCATTTGAAGTGAAGCCATGTAACACCTATGCAACTTGGCAGTCAAAGTGGCAGAGAGAAGTTTTGATGAAGTTGTTTGTGGTGCATTTGGGTTATAAGGGAAATTGGTTCTAGCTCTTGGTCCGCACATTAATCTCGCAGCTTCATCGTAAGCTCGCGCAGCGTCCTCGGCCGTCTCGAACGTCCCTAACCAAATTCTTGTCTTCCTGCAGAAAAAAGAAACGAACATTTCATTTAGAACTAGAAAGATTGTCAGAAGCGTGCATCGGAAAGACTTGTACGTCAGGGTTTGGTTTAAATCTCATAAGTAACACCAATCGAAAAATGAGTTCTTACAATAGAGGGTGGCGAATTTCGGAGACCCAAGAGCCCCAGTGCCTTTGTCGGACTCCACGGTATCTTTGTTGCGGTCTGGCCATGTTTAGGAAAAAAAGAAAGGATTCTTTTGGGAAAGTGTTTGTGAAAATGCCTGAACGAAAGAAGAGAGAATTGAAAGTGATGCAAAGTGTTCTGGGGGCGGGGTAGAGAGGGGTTTTTGTAGTCGTGGTTTGGTCTCTTTTTTCTTGGCCTTGTCTGGCAACAGCCAAATTTAAGAAATTGGGTCCCACCAAGAGTTTTGGGTCTTTCTATTCTTTTCTTTTCTTTCCTTTTTTTTTTTAACCTTTGTAGTTCCCAGTTGTCTAGGCTTGTTGCAAATTGATTGTGATTTATTAATTATTGATTATATTTATAATCAACTAAATTATTTGTTTTTCAAGCTGACCCAATTCACATGGCTATCATAATAGTTCCTCTAGTGTTTCAAACAGAATCTAAAAGAAATCACAATTAATCAACAACTGTTGTTTTGGTTAACCTTTCCTTTGTTCGATGGAATCTAGTTGTGATACGAATGTTTGTGAGTGAATAAATTTGACTCCTACATTAGAGCCGAGCCTTCTTGCTTCATCGCCTTTATATTTTATGTTTGTTTTGGTACGTTACTATTGATAAATTTGATGGATTAATAATATCATCTGATATTTCATTACTCTGCATCCATGTGAGCAATAAAATTCTCCTTACTGAGTTGGATCTTTGAGGGCGGCAAAACTTACATTATCAGATTTTGAATTTAAGCTCGTTATACCCAAAGCTTTAACTCGAACATCTAATTAATAAAGGAGGAACTCATAAATTCTACCACAAACTCTAAATTTTAATTTGAAATTATACATGATGTTAAATATGCAATATATTAATTAAATTTTACTGAAATTATTTTTATTTTAAATGATTTTAAAAAGCATTCACTTGTATCAACTTGGTGCATTTTAATTTTTAATTTAAGTATATTCTTTCAAAGAAAATTATTTAGTGATAAGAAGAGTGCTAAATCTGGTATTTTTACCATGAGAAATCTTTTAACATATCTAGGAACCTTGGAATTTTCAAACTTACGCATCAATCAACACATAAAAAAATCACGTTTATTTTCAATGTGCATCATGATCAGCATAATTTTGGTGCCCAAAAAATTGTTGGGAGCGCATACTGTGTTAAGGTAAGTGTAGCGCCACGTTCCCATGCCGCATCGACTTAACTATTATTGTAGTGTCATGTTCTCATATTATTTATGAGTCGAGATCAATGGTCATTTATAAATATATACTTTTTTCAAATTTTGATTCGATTTTTCAAGAACAAAATTGTGAGAGAACAGACAATACCTCAGTGGAAGAGCCTAATGCGTATGGTTGGGCAAATAGGTCAGACTGGTGGGCTGGCCGGACCCGGCCTTGTTAATATCAAGGCCTGAGTTTGATTTTTCAGCCCGCAAGACCGAGCGAGGCTGGAAAAAAGTGGTATGATGTCAATATATTAATATATATATATATAAAAATTATATATTTCAAATAAAAAAGTGGCCTAGGGCGGCATGGCACAACCTTTTTGACTGGGCAGCCTGGACAATACATTCAGCGGACACGGTTTACCAGGCTGAAAAAATGGCTTGTAGCCTGGCACAACCCAATGCCCAGTCCTACTAGCGCACAGTCGTCAAATGACATAGTTCATAACAATTGATATCGTTTATGGGAACTCGAGCAAAAAGCTTGTCGAGCTAAAGTTGTGCTCCCAAGTCTCTTAGCCTCAACTGAGGGCTATGGTAGTGTTATGTTCCTACATCGTTTAGGAGTCGAGACTAATGGTCATTTATGAATATCTTCCTCACTCAAACCGCTAAGACAAAGGTTCACAATTTGCACAAGTTAATAAACTAAGCAATTAAATCTAATAAGGTCCACCCTTCAAAAAAATCTAATAAGGTCCACCAATAACGTGCTGGTAACATATTCATAAGCACATTTTACTTATTAAAGATAATAATAGAATTTAAAAAATTACGTATACAAAATCTTAATATTTTAATTTTCAAAATGAATATTAATGCTCGTCAACATTTGGCTTAATGGTCTTAGATTAATCTTGTTTGTGGTTCACATTAAAACTTCTCACCTTTTCTGAGCGTGTTAAATAAAAATCGAACTCGATAGCTTTTTTTTTGTTTGAAGAGAACGAACTCGATGGCTTTTAAAAAAGATAATAGGGTGCAACAGTGGAGCATAGATATTTGAACAGCATAAGATGGCCGACTTTGCAGGTGGCATTTGGTTTACCATTTTCATTTTCATGTGATCATGCCGTGTAGCAACTTGCTTGTTTTTTTGTCGCGAAATTCTTTTTATCCTTTGCAAAGAAATGAATTTAATCGAAAAAATGGTTTAGCAATAAAGACCAAAGCGTTAATTATCAGTATTTACAAGTTGCATTATACGCGTTGTGTGGATGTAAGCATATGATTAACAAGTTGAGGATCGCAAGTTGGGACGATAAACCAAGTTGTGCGTCTCTTATGTTGAATTATAACAACGACAAATTAAACAGGTTAATTGTTAGAAATGTTAATCAAAAAGACTGTCCAACAGTTTTAGATTAACCTTCGTATTTAAGAAGAAAAAAAATGAACAATCAATTTGGAGTCGTACAATATTGATTTGGAAGTAAAACTCCTCATTCCATTTCTTCAATTAATCAACATGTCTGGTGGTCCCTTGAATTAACATATGAGTAACTTGAGCCACACATGCCATGGCTGCCAAAACCAAAAAGACATGGGATCAGACGGCACATATACTATAGGACAACATGGGTTTTTTTGACGGCCATAGTCGCCTCTTCTCGTCCATACTGTTCACTCTTGCTCCACGTGCCAACAATGGATAACCCATGCTTCCCTCGCATAAATGAAAGCTATAGCTTAACCCAACATCGCAACATTTTTAGTTTCAATTCATAGCAATATAATACCATACTTGATTTTTTTTTTGTTTACGATATTAGAAGTATATTGAACAAAAATAAATTACATATTTTGTTTTTGTTTTTGTTTGTGTTTAATTTGTATTTATTGTTGATTTGTGTAGATTAATTGTTAGATTTTGAAATTTGTTGGATGGACTTAATTTATAAATTAAATAAATTTTTTTGTTATTGTTTAATTTGTATTTATTGTTGATTTGTGTAGATTAATTGCTAGGTGTTAGAATTTATTGGATGAATTTAATTTATAAATTAAGTGATTTTTTTGTTAGTGTTTAATTTGTATTTATTGTTGATTTGTGTAGATTAATTGTTAGATTTTAGAATTTGTTAAGTGGACTTAATTTATAAATTAAGTGAAGTTGTTTTTGTTAGTGTTGGAAAATGCGGTTCGCCCATGACGGGTGAACCAAACTCGGTCAAGGTATGAACCAAGACCGTAGGCCGAGAACAACTGGAAAGTCCAATTGAGAAGAACCAAACACAGTTGGTCAAGGTATGAACCGAGACCGTGAACCGAATCCAATTGATAAGCCCAATTAAGTTGGAAATGAAATGAGTCTGTAAGGCCCACGAGCCCGATTGAGGCTTATATAAGGATCCTTGCTCCTTCCATTCTCACATACTCCAACACACACTCCAAAGAGAGGGAGAGAGAGCTCTCCACCGGGAGAGAGCGAGATTCAGCCTCTGCCTCGAGTCCTCCACAGATCACTTGTGGCTTCTAAACTGCGAAACAGCCGGACATTCCTGTTGACATTTCAACAGTTGTTTGCTCGCAAGATCAACATAAAACTGGTCATGCTCCGTTGCTAGCTTCCGCTGGAATCGATGTTAGTAAGTCGAACCTATTTATTATGCTGTTTATTTGTTAAACTGGTATATGATTCCTTCATTTGTATCAGAGCCAACACGAGTTTTTCGAATATGTTTCGAAAATATTATTTGTCTCTGTCTAGGATGCCTACTGTGATTTTTTTGTATTCCACTTTCTGTCTCGAACGTCGTTTTTGGTTCAAGTCCTTCCGGAGTCAAATTATGAAAGTTGGAATTTCAAAATTCTAACAAAAGATTTGAGATCAGTGACCTCAAAAATGTTACCTGCCAAACTTTTGTGGCGAAATTTCAGCGGGAAGGTCGTCAAATCGACGAAAAACCGATCGAAAAATACTGAGTGAGGATACACAAATGAATTTATTCATCAGATAAGAATGACGACGTGGCAATCTGTGATTGGCCCATACGAACCACTCAGAACGCGACACTTGGAGGACAGGGAATTCGATCAAAGTTGATTAAAACGTGGACCAATAGAAAAACGACATGTGTTAGTCAGGGCCATGTGAAATTAGTGTCGGTAGTCAATCAACGTCCGACATGTGGCAAATAGTGCCACGTAAGCAACCACTTCAGGGACACGTGGCACGCTGACTGGCCCCGACACATCATCAAATATATCCATTGATATGGTGACACGTGACATTTATTGCCATGTGTCATACGCATCATCGTGATACGTGGCTTGCATATCGGTCGACTTGGACTATTAAGAAAGCGACACGTGGCTTCTTGGTTGTGCTACACCTGGCTTCACTATACAGTGACACGTGGCAGAAGTTCAGTGTCGGAGTGTTATGCACGCGTTGGCGCGTGTACGTGCTTTAATACCTCCACGTGATGCATTTGGGCGCGTGACACGTGTTCCGACCAACATTTTTCTTATTTTTTTAGCAGAAATACAATTTGGATTTTTCTGGATTTTTTGGTATATTTTTCACAATTTGTTGAGTTCTTGAACTATTTTTTTTTCTCAATTTATTGGTGTATAAATAGTGCTAAAAAATTGTGAGAAATTACATTTTTCTGCTAAGAATTATTTTTGAAATTAGTTTTCAAAATAATTAGTTTTAAAACGTGCAAATATAGTTCTCATTTACATAATTGAAATTAGATTTCAATTATTTAAGAAATACGTTAGTACGTATATACCTGTTTTATTTGTAATTTATTACAAATATACGAATGAGGTAAAACCACGTTGCATTGAACATAGTGCGAATTAAAGAAGAATTTGCACGACTCCCAAAAGAGAGTATTTTGGGACAGTGGTGGTCGTAAAGGAGATTTGATTGTGCATTAAGTGTACAATGGTGATGAAGGTTCACTTACTTCATAAAAATTATGATACTCAACACTGGTATTGGTTAAACTATTGGTCTATACTAGAATTTCATGGAAACATGATTCCCTAAGTGTTAAGGAAACACACTTTGAGATTCTAATGAGTAAAAACGTTTTAAAATTGGTATGTCCAAGATCACCATGATCGCAAAAAGAGAAATCGTGAGAAGTGGGAAATCCACTTTAAGGTCGTATGATTTATAGGATTTTTGATAAGTTGGCACGACTACTTATGAATTCTATTTTAACACATTAAAAAAGATCCATCGTATATCCAATTGACTTGCATGTGTTTAATACTATATTTATGTAGTATTATTCTTTAGGGATATTAGCATTATTTGTGTGTTAATGTTGTCCAATGTTAATGTATATATATTAACATTGAGATAGATTGTTTGGATTACATGTTGGTTTAATAAATGATGATTATTTTATTTATTGTTTTGGCTTATTATTGTGTTAATTTGC
>CAODLS010843306.1:0-13922 GCA_948243855.1 Flueggea neowawraea
ATAAACTGGCACGACACGAAGCCCGTTCTAACCCTAGACTTCCATCCAGTGTCCGGCCTCCTCGCCACCGGCGGCGCTGATTTTGACATCAAGGTACTTTTAATTTCAAAAGAAAGTCAATTTCTTTTGTGGTGTTGTTAACGTCGGAGTTGGGATTTGGACTATTTTTTAATTTTGTGGGTGATTTGGGTTTTTTAGATTTGTTTAATAAGTTCTGGCAAGGCGGAGAAGAAGATGCCGACGGCGTCATATCAGACTAGTCTTTCTTACCACGGTTCGGCAGTCAATGCTCTTCGTTTTTCTCCGTCTGGTATGTGACAATTATATTATTTTGATTTTTCAGTTGTTTGTAGTAAGCAATTAGGGCTTAAGAAGAAAATAAGTTATCAAGTTTTGGAGATTTTAATGCATTATGAGCGTTTTTAGCTGTAATTAAGAGATCAATTGTGCTGCTATGTTGCCATTTTATGGTTCTGGACAAATTTCTATTTTGGTCACTATAATTTTGGATTAACAAAAGCAAAGGAACTTAGTTCTTTTAACTCAATTTACTCTATTTTTGCTGTCTGTATTCTTGTTAGCAATGGGTTTTTATCTTTGCTTTGAAGTAATACGGTTTCTTTGTGCTTCAGGAGAACCACTTGCCTCTGGCGCTGATGGTATGATATTTGGTTAACTTTGTTATTTGTCTTGGTATATAAATCTCAGTAGCATCTAGCAATTTTGTTAGGCAATGAATTTTGAAATTAATTCTTGTCTGCAGGAGGTGAGCCGATCATATGGAAATTACATTCAACAGAAACTGGTCAAAATGAATTTTTGTTAGGCAATGAATTTTTTTTCCTATTTTTCAGTGAATTAATTATTAGGGTTAGGATTGTTGATTAATTGATTGATAAATTTGTGACTTAAATTTTGTTAGAATAGATTTCCTGCTCGTTTTAGGATTTTCTGTGCTGTATGTTGTTTCAGTTAACAACTTTTTTAACATTTTAGGGTTACTCTTATGCCGTATTGTCGTCAAGAAAAAAGAAAATAACTTTTTGAAACTAACAGCGACTTGGGTGTATTTAATTTTGTTATTATTTTATTTATTGTACACGTCGTTGAGCGAAAAATTTAGTTAAGCAGATCCAATCCCTACTTAGTTATAATTCTGACTCCACAACTATTGCCCGAACTCTAATATTAGTTGATATGTATGGCGCCTAAAGTCACAATTGGTATTTTGTGTAACATGGAAACCAAAAAATCATGTGTCAAATATACAGGAAATTCTTCTGACAAAAAAGGAAAAATCTCCTGTGAACATTCATATCAATTTTCCTTTTCTTCATACTCTAGCAATGCTCATTTAGTTTATTCTCTTTTTGTTTCACAATATTCTTATATTTTAAAAAATCATTTTTTTTATTTTATACCATATATATATATTAATCAAGCTTTGTTCGACAAACTTCCAATTTTTCAAACTGAGTTTTGGGTGTTAAGCTCAATGTTTACACCCCTACAATGTAAATGGAGGAGCAAAACCGTTATTTACTTCAACAATTGCAGTGACACTCCAATCTATGAGGTTTCCGTTATCTCAGAGTCGTAATAAGGGTCAAATCCTCTATCGTTCTAAGGTTTCACCTATGTTTTTATTGCATCCTTGCATTTGAGTTTAGCTCTTATTAGGTCTCTCATTAACAGTTTTGTTAGTCTCAATTAACACGACACTTGACCGAGACTGATGTGACATGTAGGCTGAATTAGGATTTTTAAGACTAAATTGCCTTTTATAATCACATTGCCATAAAAAGTAATAAAAACAATGTTTATACAAATTTTGAATAAACATGTTATTAAAAAAGAATTTTGACTCATTAGAGGGCCAATTTCATCCTTGCATCTTGAGCAAGTCTCTTTATTATTAGGAATCATTCATCTTCAACCTCTCAACATCATCTCTATCTTGTGTGATAAAAAAAAAAATAGAAATCATCCTCTCTAGTTGGAGAAAATCTTCAACTCAATTTGAAAACTCTTTTTACATTTCATTCCATCTTAATGTCAACTAGTTGGAGCTCAAATACAAGTGGTAGTAGTGATGTCAATGAAGAAAGGTTCCTAAGATTTCAAAATATGCTCAACCATTGCAACAAGAGAGCTGAAATGAGGATAGTTGAATCTGAAAGAAAAAAGAAAGAAAGTTTGTATTACCTTTGTGATAATGGTGTTTGTGGTAAATTCTTGGGCTGCGTAGAACCTAATTTTCTTGGGTTTCTTGAAATGAGTACGTAGAGGGCGAGACAATGTTGCTAAGGAAATTGTTGAATTCAAGAGAGATATCAGCCTTAAGATGAAGAATCTAGAGATTTTTATGAACAATTTGAAGATTGTTGCACACATTTTAAGTAGGGATGTTATGTATCCTTTTTCTTTACATTTTTTATTGTATAGTTTTAGGGTTGAAATAAAAATGTTATGTTTAGTATGAAGTCTCTCTTTGATATGAAGTTATAGTCTTTGTTATTGTCAAACTAAGATGTGCTTGATCTGCAATATATGGAATTTTCTTGCGTTTTAGGGTTTATGAAATGTTTCTCATTGTATGCCTTTAAAATTGGTTCTCTAAAATATATATTTTTTTTGAAGAGGGTTTGCTAAAATATTAGACAATGCGATTTGTCTGTTAATTTGATCATGGAAAAATGGATCCTACTGAAATACTTTTTTTTACTGAAAAGAAGATAAGTCAGAGGCGACCAATAATAACATATCCTTACTAAATATTACTATACATGCATTACCTTCCTACTGCAAAAACATTTTATTTGACATGTACAAAGGCATCATATAAATTTCACGTATCCCTATAATTGACGGAGCTATTAATGAGTGACCTAATAGGAGTTAAGCTTAATGCAGGGATGTAATAGAAGATTAAGCGAAACCGCAGGGGATTTGACCCTCAAAATAAACCTGCGCGCCTTCCCGTCGTTGTTGTGGAACAGATAAGGATAAACTTCACTTGCATAATTTGCTACCAAAAGCTTCGAATTTTCGTAAATGCTTTCCTTGCACCTAACTAATCCAGTAATTCCCCAATTCCCACCAAGCAATTTCTGCTTGCAGGGCCATCGCTACTCTTCTACAAATGCCTTGTCCTCTCTTTCTCTCAGTAACCCATTTTCACGCCTCACCAAACAGAGGACTCGAAACATTTATGCCGTTCACTACTCCTCGAATTCTGGTACCGGTCGAAACGACGGTGTTGAAGACTATCAAGTTCTGACAGCTCTCAGAAGCAATTACAATGACATTGTAATCGTTGACACTCCTGAATCCAGGATGCTACTTCTGGATTCCACTCGTATGTCACTGACACTGATACCAGTGGTTTATATTAGTTGCTATTTGAAACTGATAGTTTCGTTTATGATGATGCAGATAATGTTCATAGCGTTCTTAACAAGCACCAGAAATGGACTGAATCATATTGGGTATGTGCAGATACGTCTAAATTTCTCCTTTATTTTCATCTTCGTTTCGTTTTAATCTTACTTATTTTTTTGTATATCGTTATTGTGTTTTCCCTTTGTTGTGTAATTGTTGGTTCATTTACTGTTGATTTTTTTTTTTCTGGAACAAATCTGCATTCTGAAAGGATTAGACTTGGGGCAATCAGCAATTATTTTCTTTTTCCCCTTAATTCTGAGCAGTGAACTAGACTGTTGGTTGTGCATTGCTTTAATGAAAATAACAATTTTTTATTTCGATTTTATTTGTACTTAAAGCTTTTTGTCAACTTCATAGTTGTTGATCTCTTGTGTCGGTGCTGATTCTCTTTCCCCTCTTGAACTTTTAACAACTTGTTTGAGGAACTTTATGACACAACAATCTGGTCGTGGTAAGATTTTAAGTTGAACATTTGCGTTTTCCGAAAATGTGTTGTTTCTATAATTTTTATGTATGGCTACAGGCTATAACTAAGTAGAAAAATGCATGTAATTCGGTTCTAGACTTTTAGAAATTGTTTTTTATGGGATCTTCAAAACAATACATCATCTGTTAGTTCCTGCTACTTGTCAAGTGTGCAGATTTGAAGTGTTATCATGATTGTATGTGGAATTATTGACTTGGAATGCCTTCTGATGCTTTCAACTGCAACTATTGCTCAACTCTTAATATGTAAGAGTTTAGAATATGATAACAAACATTGGCATGAATTTAGATTTTAAATATGTATTTAAGTACATTGAAAATAAATTTTTCAGATGTCTTTGTGTGACCTCATTCATTTTATTTTGTTTTTGAAAAAAAAAAATGAAAAACGCTAATGGTCAATGAATTGCATGCAGAATTTGTGTTTACCATGTTTTTCAATGGTACACTCACCTCTTTTACGTATGCACTTCTCCTATCCATATCACTCAAAGTATAATGGTACAGTGTAGATGTGATATATGCACCTTTATATTTGCTTTTGGACCAAAAACTTTTGAAGAATTTCCTCTCTTTTCACTGTTCATTATGCAGGATGAGTTTGCAAGTTTACCAGCTATTATCCCAAAAGGTCCTATTGCAATCTTAGGCCTGGTATTTGCTCTCATGTTCTTTGGCTGTAGTTATCATTTTAATTATACTCATACTAGATGTCAGAAAACAAGAGAACTGATGCCATATTTTAAATTGTCAATTTATCCAGGGTGGTGGTACAGCTGCACATTTGATGCTTGACATATGGCCTTCCTTAGAGCTTCATGGTTGGGAGATTGATCCCATTGTGAGATATGTTAACTCTTGGGAATCTTTTTATTCCAATTCTAATCATGTTCTTCTCTTTTCCTAGTTATATATAACAATATTTGTTTGTTTGTTTCTTTCTAGTCTAGACACCTTGATTCAATTACCATATGGTAACTATGATAACAATAGGATGTGCTTATAATTTCTTATAGGATAAATGGTTTTTTTGGCCCATTTGGAGGCAATCAAACCAGAGCTACACAAATAGGGGTCAGTTTTTTCTTTCCCTTTAATAGACTTAAGAGTTTTTAACCACAGACAACAAAGGTTTTTCTTCAGCAATGATTTAAAGGTGACTTTTAATCATAAAACTAATTTCATCCTTCATGTTTTTAAGGTGTATGCTTTTGATTGTGAACATTGAAGTTGTTGATGAAGAACTAATATTATTTACTGCCATTTACAACTCAGTAGGCGCCACTAATTATTTCATCACCTTCGGTGCCTGTAACTGTAGAACAATTGCCTTTGCTAACTTCTTTGTCAATATTATGACTGGGAAAAGAAGAAAAACTATTTCAAGATTGCTAATCTGAAATTTGAAAACTTTTTATATATCCTCTACCCAATAAAATATTGATGCAGAGATATAAGCTTGAATTTTGTTAAATCGTATAGTATGTAAGCTATATTGCTGAAGGTTTGGTAGATTTCTCACATGGCCATGAAGCAATGTTTTTAGACTTTCTCCATTTGTTAGTTCTTATATGTTCCTCCAGGTTATTTTATGTCAAAAAAAATACAAAATTCTTATTGTTTTGACAATCATGTTAAAATCATCAGTACATTTCAGTCTTTTAGTCATTGATTCTTGACCAGTTTTCTTGGGTATGTTAGTTAATAGATAAAGCTAGAGAATTTTTCGGGCTATCCGATCTTGAGAAGCCAAATCAAGCTGATGGCGTCCTACAGGTCCATATTGGTGATGCCCTTAGTCCATCTGGCAACGATTTTAGAAGATATGCTGGTGAGAATGTCGAATTAGATTTTGTACATTATGTTATATTTTCTTTGTTTCCAGGCAAAAAAAGAAAGAAAGAAAAGTTATATTTCATTCACATGTAATGACCCTAGATAAAGGTTTGCTAGCCTTAATACTATCTACAACTAGTTGGCTTAGGCTATGTAACTGTGTGACTGTATTTGTAGATCACGTAATCTTCCATACTTAAGTGACGTGGTACTTGAGCAATTTGCTAGCTCGACATACATCCTTCAACTTCAGACTTATCATATCATGGGATGCAACACGTATATATGCACACTTCATTTCATTAAACCATCACAGATTGTCTATGTTGGGATATCATAGTCTAGATATTTGCATCTAGGAAATGTTATTCACCATATGAAAAGTTATCTTGTTAATTGCAATTCCATTGTAAAATTACTACAATATAACGGAGCATACCCTGATGTACCTTTCATGCCTTGATAAAGGTTCTATCTTCGGTCTTGTTTGTCTTATAGGCCACTCATATTTTTCCCTGCTCTGCTTTTTAATATGTTATTTTCACCATTTCCTTGTTCATTTTTTGTCATAATTTCTGCACATAATTTCTCAGGTATTATAATTGATTTGTTCTGTGAAGGAAAAGTTTTGTCGCAGTTGCAAGAGGTATTTACCATTCTTTACTACTTAAAATTATTGGTGTTTCCTTTTACAGTCTGGGATTGGTGCTCTTCAGAGTTCTTTGTACCAGTTTACACTCATGCTTTTAACAAGAATATATCAGCAGTATAACAGAAAAACTCTGAAATACATACACCCTGTCATATGTATCTATTAAGTAAGGCTTGGTACTTCCGAGCATGATGTAACATTTGGTCAACCAGTAAGATGAACATTAAATGGAAATGTCACGAAGAGAAGTGCTTCTAGATGATCCTTTAGACACCGGGGTCTGAATAATGTTTGTGATGGTTGTTTTCTCTGTTTTTATTTTATAGCATTATTTAAGGAAATCACTTATTACCCTAGCTAAAAGGCATTTTTTTTTTGATAAGCCTTTTTCTCCAAAACTGATGAGCTACAAGCCCATTGGTTAAAAAGCTGTTTATATCTATAATAAATCTTGATATAAGACAAAAGCTGAAGTTCTTTTGAAGTTACTAAGAAACATTAATGTGTTCTTGCAATATTTGCAATTTGCTAGTGTCACAGCAAGAGATCAAGAATCCTGCAATTAACGGGAATTGGTTTTATAAGTAGCCTGTGATGTGCATTTGAATTCTCGTTTTTTTTCCTGATGTTATGTTGAGCTATAAGTACAATTTTGATTAGCTCATTTTTGTTTGCTTCATTCTCTCTCCTGGAGCTTTGTGTTAGCTGTAGAAAAGTAAAAATTCAAAGAGAAGATTTATCTGTGTGGCTTGTTTGAACATGAGGACAATAACATCTCAATAGAATCCTGTTTTCTCTTTAATTCCAGGACTTTTTTGAAGGTCGACAATTTAATAGGGGCTATAATTTTCATTTGTTGAAGATACAGATTGTGATGTGATTTTCAGGGATTGAAGATGTTTCTTGTTGAACTTATATCAATTTGTTTCCACTAGAAGGTATAGCATATGACTACTAGATATTGGGGATCATCTGAGGTGTTCTGTTATACGTTTTCTACTTGTATGTTGAACTGATGATATTCCTTAGTTCTTTAAGAATTTCTATTAAAAAGATGTGCAGTTGAGGTTGAAAAAAAAAAGGCTCCCAAACATAGTCATGCAAGAGCTTGCAGAAGTTCAGTGCCTCGCAGAAAAAGGCAGTGAACTTTAAGCCGTATTTTGCATGGTTCATGGTTCGAATCTCCACGGATGGTTGGCAATATAGCAGAAAATTCTCAGTGCCTTAACAAAACCGTCTTTTGAATGTTTGTTCTGATGGCAAGTTGGTGGATCTACTCATCTATGCACTAAACTATACATCAATACAAAGATTCAAATGCTGCTACTTCAATGCATCTACTAGTATTTACTACAATATTGCTTCTGCATTCGAGAATATCAGATGTTTTTTGACTGTTCCAGGTAACAACATGGTTGCAACTGAATGATAGATTGATACCCAATGGTCGTCTTATGGTGAATTGCGGTGGTATTGACGGAGGACCGGAAGTAAATGGAGGCATTTATCCTAGATCAGCTTATTGCTCATGGGTTGATAATCCTACCATCAAGGCCTTGTGTACAGCATTTCCTGGACAAGTAAGTTAATTTTTCTGTTTTCTTAACCTTTGAATTAACTGTCGTTATCTGTTTTGTGGTTTCCCCAAATCAAATGCTCAAAACATAGTTTGTTAGATCAATATTAAATTATTTTCAAATTCAACTTCATTTTATCATATGAATTGTAGGGTCTTGACCACTAATTAAAATATTTAAATTTACACCACCAATGGAAACCTTCATCCATTTGCGTGTGTGTATCTTTGTGTTAGTTTTATTGGTCACGAAAGTGGAGGTTCAAGGCGATGAAGTAATCATTTCTAGTCTCATGGTACGCTTTACAAAAGACTCTGAATAATGGATATGTTTCCCTCCCTCAACCTATTCATCTAACCAATATAAATTTGTTTGCCAATTACTAATTACTTGTTAGTGCACTCTTATGTTGTTCCACTATCTAAACTATTTTATTCAAGCAAATCTACTTGAAACTTCTCAAATTTGTGGTGTTTGTTTAGCAAAATCTTTCTGTGAAGAAACAAATCCGGAGTATCAAAGATATATCAACGGTGCCTATCATCTCTTGTTCGTCCATGTTCTATTCTGAGATGAACCTTATGTGGCACCGCTTTATGCTCTAATTCAGCATATTCATTTTCATTAGCATTTTCATTCATTCATTTATGTATTAAGATAGCTACTTCTAATTGTTGGATGGGAAGATAGGGAGAGAGGAAAGGTGTTCATTTCCCTGCTAGATTGGTGGCTGGTGAGCAAAGCGTACATGATCAATTCTTCATGAGCTCTGAAAGTTTAATATAAAGTTCTGTCTGCACTAAAACTATGAAATTTCTCGAATGAGCTTAAAAGTTTGATTTTTTTTTTGTTGGAATTAGTTAAACTGGAAGAGGCTGCCAGACGGAGAAGGTGCAAATTATATGGCCTTAACAGGACCTCTGCCGGACTTGTCGTTATGGTCTGATATGGTTCCACCTCCATTGCGCCAAGGCGTGAGGAAATGGAAGCCTTGTGCTCCTTTATGATTTTTTTTTTTGAACAATTGTAAATTATACTCAACAACATGATAACCGCCGCTGAAAGATCACAAACTTGGGAATGACGGAGTCATGTTGATCTGTATTTATATTATTCTACTATACTAAATTACTAGCATATTTGCCAAATAGCGCTGACTTCTAACCAAACGGGGTATCCAAGAATTAATATTGATATCAATTCAATTATTGGGCCAAGATGATTATGCATTCATTATAACCAAGAAGAAAAATTACTAGCATACATACCCGCTCGTTGTTTGTTTTTGTATAAATTTGTAATTGTTTTCGTTAATGAATAAGTAATCAAGTTGCGGATTTAAACCATATTGTATTGGAGTTTGTATTCTCCCACTATATAATTTTTCATATGATATCCAATTAATTAAAACTTCGTAATTCAAAGTCGAAGATTTGTGAAAACAGCAGAGAAAGGAATAGTGTTAAACAATCCCGTGGTTAAAAAGTTGAAAACATTATAAATAGAAGAATAAAGTCCTCAAGTACTGAGGCTTGTAGCATATTTTCATCCCTCTCTCTTCAAGATGTCAAGGAACAATAAAATAATTTAAGAATTTGTTTATTTTTAAAATGAATAAACAAATTCTTTTTTAAAATGAATAAACACTACGACCTCAATTTTGTCAACAACATTCTCAATTTTATTCTGAAACTGAATGTCCAACTAAATGCTCTCCTTCCATGACCTCACAAACCACCTTTAATTCATTGCTTGAGAATTAAAAAAAATTCTAAAATTACCAAAATATGCATTAGAATTGATGCAGACTTCTCCATATGAAGAACCATATTAGACACAAAACTGTAATCATGGGATCTAAAATGTCTACTACAGAGACAATAGGAACCGTATAGTAAATGGAAGCCATGAGTATTCAGTAATGGTGCTTCTTATATAGAAACCCCTGCTATTGTCTGTTTCTTCTTATTTTAGCGGTAACAGAAATTTCATAAAATTTGATCCACACAGAAGGGGATATATATAAATATATATATATAAATAAAGAAACAAACCGAAACTCGAAAACCAGTATTACAATTTACGTCAAATCCATGATGAAAGAAGCAAAAAAGAAAAGAACTTGAAAGACAAAAAACAACATATTCAATTTTTTTTGGAAGAGACATAGGCACTGACGTTATCATGGACCCAAGTCTCAGCACCATACTTGCAAAAGTTGATTGAAGTTTTTAAGCATGGAGTTAAGAATGCGAAGAGTGAAATCAATCTTAGACCTAGAAATAGCTTCAATAATAAGGTCTGCACTACAAAACTTTACTTTTTTAAGAGCTCCACAGATCAAGTTATAGGCAAAATTAGATCATCTTTATCCCAAAAATGTATTTTTAACTCTAAAATTTTAAAAATATAATATCTACAGATAAATTATCTACAGTAAATTTGAGTTTAAGGTTGGATTACTCAAGTAAGATTATGGTTTACTCGAGTAAGACAAGCATTGATTTATCCGAGTTAATGAAGTTGATTGTTCTTGCTGAAAGTTGGATTACTCGAGTAAGAGTAATGGTTACTCGAGTAATATGTGGGTCGAGTTACTTGAATAAGCCGAAGTCTAACTCGAGTAAGCAGTGCATTCTGGCAAGCGGTGTGGCGGTTGTTAGTCTTTAAAACCGTGTTTATCCGTTTATTCCGTCACTTGACACTTTAGAACTAGTCCTTCAGACCCTCAGATCATTTTCGCACGATTTCCTTTGCTTCAGGGATTGATTATTCACAGTTTAAAGGTGAGAAATCAATTATAAGTTTGGTTTCATGTTCAAGTTCATGTTCTTGGTTTGAAATCTGATTTTAGGTTGTTGAAATTGATATGTTGTGGTTCGTGATTGGATTTGGAAATTTGAGAATGTTTAAATGAATTGTTTTGAGTTGGTTGTTCATGAATTGAGCTTCGAAAATGGTTTGAGAGAGGATCAAAGTGCTTGATATGAGTTTCAGTTGAGTTGAATGTTTGTACGTGTTACTCAAGTAACACGATATGTTACTCGAGTAACAGGATATGTTACTCGAGTAAACGATACCCCAAATTACTCGAGTAACTTGATTTGTTACTCGAGTAAGAGAATGATCAGTTATCTGAGTAAGTTAGCAATAACTCGAGTAAATGAAGGCATGATTTACTCGAGTAACCTGATTTATTAATCGAGTAAGAGTAGTATCAATACTCGAGTAATCTGGAAGTTACTCGAGTAAGAGTAGTATCAATACTCGAGTAAGGTCTTCATGTTACTCGAGTAAGCCATATGTGGAGGGACTAAATGGTGTAATTTTTGTATTGTGTTGCACGAATGGTCTACATTGGTATTTCACATAGTTTAAGGACTAATTTGTTAACTTGTCACTTTGGGGTTTGAACTGTAAATTTTGAGAATTTGATGACTGAAACGTAATTTTATGTAATATTTGATTTTCAATTTATGAACATCAGATCCTGATTGAGAGGAGGTTTCAGGATTGAGAACGCTTTAGCATTTTCATTTCATACACATATTGCATTGCCACAGTACTAGTACCATTTGTTGATATCTCTCTGATTTATTGTTTCAGCTTCTTGCTCATACCATCGAGACCAACCCTCTTCTAGTGGTGCGTGATTGGTCTAGTTTTGCCTTGGACTCCAGGTGAGTATGGTGGCAACTTTAGACACTTAGACCGTGTCCTCTGAACATTATATGTTTTCGATATGCTGAGATATCACCTATAAATGGACTAAGTAACGGATTGGTTATTTAAAACCGGTTATAGGATGAACTGGTTTTCCTGTATTTGGAAATTCCATACATATCCGTTTTCTAAATTTATAAATCTAATATGCATGTTGCTTGCTACAGATTTACATATATACATGGGACACCTCAGTTACGAGATATGTGGCCTTTGGTATACCAATGATGTTCATGAGATCCTTAGTTGCCAGGGTTATGCGATAACCGTATGTTCGACCATACATACGTATTTAGTGATACAGTCACTCCTGTATTAGTGATTCATCCACTCCTATTATTAGTGACACAGTCACTCCTGTTATTAGTGGAATGAACACTCCTGTTTAGTCCTACTATGTAATTGATATATGAGAAATATACGATATTATTTCATAATATCACTTGATGTATGTTGGTTGCTTAAGTGCAAATGCTTTAGAAATGATTTTGGAAACTACTACTATTAGTAGTATGTATATCATATTTATATACGTGCATGTAATATTTTAGAATGGTTTTCAAAAGTTCTTTGTGATGAATGTATGAAATGATCCAGAGTGTCGTCCATCGCTGAGATTTATCTCACCCCCTCTCTTTATATTTTTTAGGCTTACATTTTGGCATCCGTTGTCTGATTGGTTCTTGTCACTCAATAGGCACCTCCTTTTGGCTGTGAGTGTCCTTTTGGACTGAGTCTTGTATATTGTAAAGTAGAGCTCTACATCAGACTGTGATGGGTTTTGGGCTTTATGTTATATTTTGGGTTTTCTTCCGTATGGTTTTGTATTATTATATGATTTGTATATATTTATATTTTTTTATATATAAATCCTGTTTAAACTTATATTGCCTACTTATTTATTAATGTTTGAATAATTGGGTAGTATATATGTTATTTTGATGCTTGTACGAGATGAACTGGGCTTATTTAGACTGCTCACTTCGTACGCTGGCCGCTGGCCAAAATGGGCAGTGACAGCATTGGTATCAGAGCAATAGTTTTGTGAAGTCTGGGTCGATGTAGAGCATAGATATTCTTGATCAAGTCATACTGGTTTGTTTCTAGATACTATTTTGGTACATATCTTAGTATTGTGGAAAATATGTGTATTTGACATTTGCATGCATATATTCTGGGTATTTGATGTTTGCAGCTATGGAACCTATTGAGGCTGTAGCTCAATCTTTTGTTGATTCGCATAGTGCACAAGAGATTACAACGCCTGTACCTCAGTCTCAGCCATAGCCTATGGCTCAACCTGATCCATTTGCCATATTTTCTTCAACTCTTGAGTGGATTGAGAGACTTCTTTCTGAGCAGAGAGTTATAGATCAACCAGTTCATCTAGCTATTGTTCAGCCAGATGTTCCTATTATTTCGCCTATTCTTTAGCCTCAGCTTGAGATAGCTACAGATGTTGTTCCTTCAATTGCTCCCATAGCTCCTCAGAATGATGTAGACATTCTCGATCGATTTCTGAAGCTTAAGCCTTCGAGATTTTCAGTCAAAATAGGAATTGATCCATATGATTTTCCTGATGTTGTGGAGCATTGTTTTAAAGCTAGAACCATTAATGATGATTCTGATAGACTCAGAGCACTCAAAGTTATAATATGGCACAACCAGCTAGACGTACTAGAGGTCAAAGTGGAGGCCATGGTTTTAGGACTCCTTGTGATCTTTGTGGAAGATGGCACTCTGGCAGTTGCACCAGAGCGACAATTAACTGTTTCTATTTTCGACAGTCGGGACACAAGATAGCTGAATGTCCATAAAAGACGGGCTCTAGTAGTCAGTCTAGGCAGCCTATTGCAGGAGTTTCTAGTGTAGAGTCCCAAAATGCAGTGGAAATGGCACTCCAAGAGGGGGTGAATTGGATTTTTAGCAAGTTCAAAAACTTTGTTGAAAATCTTTTGCAAACTAACACAAATAACAAAATTGTTTTAAATCAAAATCAAAGTAGAATGCGGAAGCTCTAAAGATCCAATCCACACACTCAATAATGAAATATATGCAAATGTAAATCAAATAAAGAAAGTAAAGGAGTGTAAGGGAGAGAGAAAATCAACACTCAATATTTATAGTGGTTCAGTTCTCTTGAACTACGTCCATTCCTCTAGATTCACTAAAGAGTTCAATCAACTATCTCCTCACTTCCGGGT
>CAODLS010843460.1:0-12682 GCA_948243855.1 Flueggea neowawraea
AAGAAGTAAGACAGTTGCCATGTTCCCACATGTTTCACCTCAAGTGTGTAGATCAATGGCTCAGGATCATATCTTGTTGCCCTCTTTGTAAACAAGGATTGGAGAGATAGAAATTGAAAACGAGACAGCAATGGAGAGAAGAACCACTCATATTAGGCCTTTTTTTGCCGCGTGATTTTTTGTGTATTTAAATGCCTATTTTTTCACTCCTTTTTTCCCCTTTCTGATAGTATCAAATTACATGTTTTTCCATGTTGCTTGAGTGAGTTTTTCGCTTGTACATGGAGCTCACCAGCAACCATAATAAGAATATTTTGTCTTCATGTACCAGAAGGAATCATGGTGAAATATACTTGTTGATTGTAGCAGAATTCATTATTAATATATAAGAGTGACCGACACATTTGGAGTGGACCAAAGAAACAAAAATTGTGGAGTGTGTTTATGGACAGAACTGAAGCAGGGGGCCTACCCGGTACCCTCAACTTGCCTATGGTCCTAAAGCTTACTCCAAAAAGTCTTCTTTCTTTTACTGAAAGAGAGTTTGAGATGTATATGAACCAAAAGTAATGTATAGAAACACAGCTCTTGATAATATTGTACTATTATGTTTTTGTCTCTGAGCTTTAATGAAACTCTTTTTTATTTTTGTACTTCTGGTCTCGTGATCCATGTAACGAATTGATGATGAGCATTTTAGATACACAGATCTGGTTTCTGGTTGTTAATGTTATGCAGGTATATATGAAGACCATGAAAGGGAGAGCTATCACGAGAAGCTATGATAAGCTTCACAAGTTCATTGAAGCTTATCTATGTCAGCTAGTAAAAGCAGTGTGCCCCCTGGATATACAACAACTTATAGCAGCATTGTTGAACATCGTCATTGTTGCTGAAGATGTATGTGTCTGCATTAATACTGGGCTGTATCTCGCGATAAACAGATTAACTGCTGCTTGTTGTCTTAATTATCAATCTACAGCTTATCTGATTAGACCTGTATAATGTATTTCATTGTACAAGTTCTTTGATAAAAAAGGAAATGTAAAAGCTTTCAGTTAATGCAATTCGTTTGGACCAATGTTTCTGCTCAGGAATTGAACTTTATTTCATATTTGCTTAATGAAAGGGAATTCAATCCTTCGAGAATAGAAGAAAATTATAGATGATCAGTAAGAAACTGTAATGCAGCCGAATAGCTTGCATCTCTTCGATTCACATTCTTGTGACTGACTCAGATGTTTCCATTTCAATAGTTGATTCCGTTTCTAAGCTACCAATAAAATTAATCTTTGAAAAAACAAGCGTCAGGCAAGATTTTTGTTTGTTCAATGATCAAAGAGGATGAAACAACATGGTTGTTTTGGTAGCAAAATGTGCAAGAAAACCAACAGGAAAGTGGGTACTTGAAGTAGTTGTTTTAAGATATTGTAAGCTCTTTAGTCCCACACATACAAAGTTCAAAATGATATGTCGAAATGGGCCTATAAAACACGAGGCATGAGGCCTGACCAGAACACGCAGGCGCGCGGTGAGCACAGAGCGAACTATTCTTTTGCCTTTTACTAAAGAATACAGTGTGCGCGCAGCAATTAGCGCCATACGCCTATTTTTGGAGGGTCTTCTTCTTCGAAGGAACCCACAATCTGAGTTCAAAATTCCGGTTGGGAGATGTTCATTTTCAAGCATTGACGTTACGTAATTTATTTTTTTATATATTAAATTTCTCTTAGATTACCTTTCGAGATCAAGTGTCTCATTTATTTGAGCGGTAAGTTGGGTATACCACATTCTACGGTAAAAAATATTTGTTTACATAGTCATTCCACAAACACTACTGTCCAAAAAAAAAATTCTCTTAGATTAATGTTTCCTAATAAAGAGCAATTTCTAATTAGCCATCACACATTGAAATAGTACTATCGGATCATAAATTTTTGAAGCCGATTTTAATGTTATTGACATTATTGCTAGACTAATATTTTACGACCATGTAGAAGAAAAAGTGCTACATATATAAGTACATAAGTCATAAGTCATGTACAATAAATTATAGCCATAAAGAAAAAAAAAATAAAGCAGTACATAAGTCAAGCCCAAAATGGACATCGTTTAATATATAAGTATTGAGTAGTCCTCCCTTCTATTTCACTGTAATAACGCAACATACAAAGCAATAATAGTGATCTGAAGTCAAAGCTTTTGCAGGTTTATTCTGTACTGAAAGCAGAGTTACTTCATGTTCCTGCTTTTGACTTCATTGATGAATCTCGTCAATGGCTGGACCGTGTAAACAAATCCTTCCTTCTCTTCTCTCTCTGTCTTTATCATTCGTTATTACATATATTCATCAATGGCTATTAGATTCTTACATACTTCTATACACAATCAATTGGTTCTTGTTCGTGATTTAAGTTCAATTTGCCATCTGGGTTTGGTAGCTATCTGATCAATTTGTTTTGAAAAAGGCAAAAGAACAAAAAAAATCTTGGATTTGTAGGAAAAGTATAGTCTTTTCAATCAAATTAATTGAATCAGTGAATGCCCGAACTGAGAAATGCTATATATAATCTTTACTTCTTGCCTAATTAACATTGTATATGCCGGTATTGCTTATTAGTGTTATAGAGATCCTTTATTTTATTAAGCCGAAGATTCATTGGTTTCTGACCATTATGGTTATACTTTTGTAAGAAATGCTTTGACTTCATTAGCTGAACAAGGTGCTATTGATTGAAATAGCCTAGAAATTCAGGTCTTTAAATGGAAACATACTAGATTTCCGTAGTTGAACCAGAAAATGAGTTAATCATGATGTTCTATCTAGTACTAATTGGGCATCCACACTCGATTTGTTGCAGATGCTGGACTACAATGTACCTAAAGGTTGTGATTTTATTGTTGAATCGCGTAATTTCTCTTTTTTGATGAAAGGACATTGAACATCATCAACATGGAAATGTGAAAGATCTTTAATTTGGTTCACAGGAAAGCTGAATCGAGTGATGTGTGTTGTTGACTGCTACAAGGAACTTAGGGAAGGAAAAGAGTTGAGTGATGATGAATTTTTTCTTGCAAGCGCGCTTGGTTGGAGTATTGAATGGGTATGGCTGTGAAATATGTACTTATGTGAACTTTCTTATGGAGTTGTGCTAAGCCTTTCTCACATTGATTTCTATAGTTTCAAGCAGCAGCTCTAATTGGTGATGATATCATGGATAATTCTCACATGCGCCGTGGTCAACCTTGTTGGTTTAGATTACCCAAGGTGTGAATGATTTTAAATAATTGTGTAGCTTAGGTTGTAGATTCATGAAATCATGTGAAATTTCTGGGAACTTCTGGATTATTGTTGTCTATCTGTTGTAGGTTGGTATGATTGCTTTGAATGATGTAGTAATCCTTCGCAATCAAATTGCCCAAATTCTGAAGATGCATTTCAGAGAAAAGCCTTACTATGTTGATTTGCTTGATTTATTCAATGAGGTGATCTCGGCTTCCCTTTGTTTTTGCATTCAGATTTACAATTGAGTGCCAGTTTTTCATCATTATCATTTCTTAAACAGGTAGAATTTCAATCGGTCTGCGGAGAAATGATAGACTTGATTTCGACAAGAGGAAAAAAAGATCTGTCAAACTACTCATTGGAACTGTAAATGCTGTAATTTACATTTGAACTTGTACTCTAAGCAGCTTCAGTTTTATGTGTCTTAATATGATTATATATTTTCAATGTAGCTATTTTAAGATTGCTGAGTACAAAGGTGCATATTACTCACTGTACCTTCCGGTGAGTTCAATTTCTTGACGTGTGCATTGTTGTGGTCTTTATTGACAATGTCTCTTATATAGTTGCATTCACCTAGTAGGGTAAATGTCTCTGCAAGTAAAACTGTTTATCAATGAAACTGACAACAGAAAATATTTTCTAAGATATCACGTAAATTGATTGATTTCCTCCATCTTTGTGTTTCAAAATCAATAATTTTTGTTACCATTTGTTCATAATTCTTAGGCATCTCTATTGTTTATACACCAGCTTGCTTTCAGGCTGATTGTTTCTGATTGTAATTGTTGGTATTTATGTTTCTGTATGCTTACAGGTTGCATGTGCTTTGCTTCTAGCTGGGGAGAATCTTGATAGTCATCATGACGTGAAGAAGATCCTTATTGAAATCGCTGCTGCTTACCAGATACAGGTAGCTATCTGCTACTGCTACCATTTTTTAATAGAATTGACAGGAATGATCGGAAAATAGATAAAGTTTTGGAGTATTGTAGCTGCATCTACAACGTTAAGACTATTTACCAGTTCTAATCCTATGTTACACTTTCTGAAGTAACTAACGAAAATATTGATTCGTCCAAGTTGTCTACTTAATCAGAATTTAATGATTTGCTGGTTAACTCTGTAGGATGATTTCTTAGATTGCTTTGGAGACCCTAAGTTGACCGGCAAGGTAAGTTTTGCAACATATCGATTCAGGTTGTTGTGTTACATTTTACATTCTTTCAAACATGTTAATTTTTACCGAAAATGTGTTTTGAATTATTAGGTTGGAACAGATATTGAAGAAGGAAAATGCTCCTGGTTGGTTGTGAAAGCATTAGAACGCCCGAACGAGGAACAAAAGAAATTGTTATATTTAAGCAAGAAACTCAGTCGTATTGGTATTGGTTACACTGTCATATATAAGACGAATTTGACTGCTAATCCAATTTTCATTTTCAGGAAAATTATGGCAAAGCAGATCCGGGCTGTGTTGCAAAAGTGAAAGAAGTCTACAAAAATCTTCATCTTCCGGTTTGTTTTAAAGCAAATTCGTTCCTGTTTATACTCATGGGAAAATATGTTTCTCTCGGATTACAAGCGCAGTTCATTAATTAGTTATATTTCGACGATCCAAGTCAAATTTGTGTTGTAATCCAAATGCAGATTAATTCATACGGAGATTAAAGCATTAAAAATTGCAGGACAGATTGCATTTTCTAAATGAACAAGTGGGTTATTCCACCTGTGCCTTTGATTTGGTTGGTTTCGCAGGAAATATATGCCGAGTATGAGAAAAAGACCTATGAGAAGCTAAAATTATCCGTGGCAAAGCATCCGAGTAAACTAGTAAAAGCTGTGTGGAGAAGATACGCAGGAATAGCTGCTGGCAGCAATGGTGATAAACACTGATAGCAATTTCTGTAGAAAATGGAGAGTAGAGATCCTGTATTATTTCAGAGCAAACAGCATTTGCATTTTTCATCGCTTCAGACCAAATGTGTGTTGTATTTCTGTAACTTAACCCTCCCAACGGCTAAGATTAACTATCTTTCTTTGCTATTATTTCTCATTTTGTCGTCAAGAAAATAAACCATTAGAACAATAATGGTTTTGACAAATAAATTTCGCTTTGAAATAACTTAAGAACCATTGAACAAGCACATTGTCAGTAAGCAAATAATAACTTTTAGAACAATTATCTTCGGCTATTCTATATATGTTTCGGTAGTTTTAGTTATATGTAACAAGAATACAACTAAGAATTCGGGGAAAATCACACTTTTATATCAAAATAAAATACTGATTTTGAAAAATATCTTCCAACAATACTAATTTTGAAAAATGTCAGAAAAATAAACTCATTTAAAAAATATCACATTCGTGAGAAATTGATTTTTTAGCGAAAAATAAATTTCAATAAAAAAATTATATAATTTCTCAGGAGGTCTTTAAAAGTCTCCAAAATTCTTCAAAAAGTCTCCAAAAGTATATAATTTGCACAATTTTTTATACAAATTTTAATTCAATAATTTTTTTTGTATTTTTTTAATTAAGTTCAATTATTTGTATATATTTTTACGAATTTTAGTTTCTTTAGTGATAATTAATTTGATCTCCAAAAATCTCCAAAAGTCTACGAATGTTTCCAAATGTCTATGAAAGTCTCTAAATGTAATCACCCTGCACAAAATTAATCAAACTCAATGAAAGCCAACCAAAATCAACAAAATCAACCTGCACAATTAAACCATTAAGTCTCACAAAAGCATTAACGAACAAACAATAAAAAACACTTTCATGGCAAAAAAATTAAAACAGAGGGCACTTTCATAATTTTACACAACCAACCAAAATCAACAAAATCAGCAGCTAGGGTTTCAACCCTAGCCACCGCCCCTGATCTCCTCACCGCCGTAGCCACGTCATTTGCAAAACAAAAAGTGCAACGCGGAGTAGGTGAGATAGAGACGAAGAAAGCATCACCGAGGAAGTAGCACGACGAGGATAGAGAAGCCGATGCGGAGATCCAGTCGAGCACGACAGAGATCCAAAGCGAGGATGTGGAGACCAAAGTCTAGGAACGCCGAGATCTAAACACAGATAGAAAAGAGGTGACAAAGCGAAAAATAAGACTTGCACACTAGAAAGAGAGAAATGACAAAGAAAGAGAAACGAAGGAAGAAGAGGAGGAGGAGGAGGATGAGAGGGCAATGAACAGGAGAGCTAAGGTTTGAGAGAGTGAGAGGGAAGAGAGAACCGAGGGAGAGACCAGAGGAGAGGAGAGGAGAGCTGACGGAGGAAGAGCAGCAGAATGACGCAGTTGATAGAGCGGTTAGGTTTTGTGAGGGAGTGACTAGGGTTTGTGAGCTGACGGAGAAGAAAGACAAGAGATAGGAGAGAAATGAGGTGTGAGAGAGGGGACATGAGAGAGAATAAAATTGATAAAATGAGATGAAAAATTAGATTTTTATTTGATTGGATATGACATTTTTAAGAACTAAATTTTAAAAAATGGCATATAACTAAGGTAAATTTAAAAATGTATTATTCTACTAATTATCAAACTAAGGATTCTTTTTGTCAAAATTTGAATTTTATTTGAGACATGTGACATAATTTACTCTAAGAATTCTTATTGAGTTGTGCCATTTTTCATGGTTGATTATGATGATAAGAAGGAAATCCGATTAATACAGTTCAAGTTATTAGCTTCTGCAATGTTATTATGTCTTGAATATTTATGGCCCATTGAAGTGCAAGTCCAAGTCCAACATTTTAGTGGTTCCAATACACCTCACCACATCCAATTCTTTCTCTTCATTCTTGGTGACCAAGAAAAGTAATCCTACCCAAGTATTTCTCATGGTCAATTAGAGCCACACAATTGAACTTAGAGGCCAAATAAATTACACTATAAAAACATGGAGGATGGGCATGGTAGTGTAACTGAGAGGTGAGAAAGAGTTTGTTTGTTTGTTTGATTCCTTGTTAAGGTACAAAATATTGTTAAATCATTGGGTTTATTTTGTACATTTGAGGGACAAAATTTGGGTGCTTTTGGGTTTTGTTTTGATCTTTTGAGAAATTCTCTACACTTGTAATCCTAATTTTGTTTAGTGGAATTTTACTCTTCCCTCGCCCGTGGACTTAGGCTTAAAAGCCGAATCACGTAAATTTTGTGTTCTCTCTATTTTGATTATTTATCTATTTGTTTGCTATTTAAGATTGTTGGCACCGTCGATCGATCATTCAATCCCTAACAAACTGGTATTAGAGATTTTACTTAATGCCAACATCTTACATGGCAAGTACAAAGTTTGACATAGAGAAATTCGATGGCAGTCAAAATTTTGCTTTATGGAAAATCAAGATGAGAGGAGTATTGGTTCAAAATGGGTTTCACAAAGCTTCGTAAGGAAAAGATAGAATACCAGAAACTATGTCCTCAGATAAGTTTGACGAGCTTGATGAAAAGGTCGTGACTACAATACAACTTTGTTTGGCAAACTCAATTCTCAAGCTAGTCTCTAAAGAAAAATTAGCTATAGGATTATGGGCAAAGTTGGAGTCGTTATACATGACCAAATCCTTTACCGATAAGTTGCATGCCAAACTCTAATTCTACAACTTTCAGATGGAAGAAAGTACATCTATGATGTTGATGTTGCCCTTAAATTATTATGTTCATTGTCACCATCTTACAAGCCTTTTTGAGATGCTATGCTCTATGAAAAAAAGTACTATAACTCTGAAAGATGTTCAGTATGCTTTACTCTTTAGAAACTTGATTGATAATAAATTAAGTAGTAGTGCGGGTGGTAATCAGGGTGATGGTTTGGTTGCTAGAGGAAGACCAACTGAGAGAAAACCTGGTGATAGTAAAAAGAAGGGTAGATCGAAGTTCAGACATAAGATTTAACCTGTAATTATTGTAAGAAAAAGTGGCATATTAAGGTTGTCTGTTTTAAATTGAAAAATAAGCAGTCTTATGAAGATAAATTCGCTGAGGCTAGTGTTGTATAAGACAAGTTTATTGATGATCTTCTTGTCGGTAAAGATGAAAAGTGCAGGTTTAACGATGAATGGATTATGGATTCTGGTTGTTCTTATCACATGTGTCCGAACAAAGATTGGTTCTCCACTTATGAATCTGTTGAAGGTGGAGTTGTCTTGATGGGCAACAATGCAACATGAAAAGTTATTGGGACACGAACAATCCAAATCAAAATGCACGATGGCATCGTACGGACTAGAGTTGTTGCCGGTTCTGGAACAGGCGGTTCCGGTTTCTGGAATGGGAGAACTGGAACCAAATCGTGGTTCCCACGATTTGGTCTGGTTCCAGTCCGGTTCGGTTCCGGCTTGGTTCCCTTTTTCTAAAAAAAAAATTTAATCCCTTATTTAATCCCGTCATTTTTTCCCGGTTTGTAAATTTTTATATTCAATAATTAATTATAGTATTCCAAATATTTATAATTTATAAAGTTGAAAAAAAAATAAAAAAGGTTTGAATTGGCGGTTCAAACTGCCGGTTCGACGATTTTCAGAGGGGTGGAACCGGAATCTAAACCTTAACCCTCTGATTTTGGTCGGCCGATTCCGATTTCGGTTTGGCTCCGATTTTGTCTGGTCCTGTTCGGTTCGGTTCGGTTCGCCGGTTCTGGTTCCATTTTAACACCTCTAGTACGGACATTGTCAAGTGTTCGACATGTTCCAAACTTGAGGAAAAATCTTATCTCTTTGGACACCCTTGATGCAAATGGGTGCAAATATACTGCTGAAGGTGGAGTTATGAAGGTTAATAAAGGTGCCCTTGTTTTAATGAAAGCAAATAAGACAAGCAGCTTGTATGTCCTCTAAGGTTCTATAGTTATAGGTTCTATTGCAGTTTTGTCATCAATGCCAGATAATGATATTACCAAACTATGGCATATAAGGCTTAGCCATATGAGTGAAAAAGGCATGGCCATTTTGAGTAAGAGAGGCCTCTTTTGTGGTCAAAGCATTAGGAAGATGGAGTTATGCGAGCATTGTGTTTTTGGTAAGTTAAAGCGAGTTAGTTTTGGTACAACCACACACACGACCAAGGGTACACTGGATTACATCCATTACAATCTTTGGGGTCCATCCCAAGTTCCTTCTAATGGTCGTGCCATGTATATGCTCACTTTTATTGATGATTTTTTGATGAAGGTTTGGGTCTATTTTCTCAAGTACAAGGATAAGGTTTTCTCCACATTCAAAGAGTGGAAAACCATGATTGAAAAGCAATCTGAAAAGCATATCAAAAGGCTCAAAACTGACAACGGATTAGAGTTCTATAGTTGTGACTTTAATCACTTTTACAAGAAAGAGGGGATTGTGAGACATCCCATAGTTCGTCACACCCCCCAACATAATGGAGTTGTTGAAAGGATGAACATACTCTTATTGAGAGAGCATGTTGCTTGTTTTCAAATGCTGGTTTGGGTAAAGCATTTTGGGTAGAGGCTGCTTCTACCGCTTGTTATTTGGTGAATCGCTCTCCATCAGCTGTTATTGTTATGAATACTCCAGAGGAAGTTTGGTCTGGTAAGCCTGCTAATTACTTTGATTTAAGAATTTTTGGATGTCCTGCATATATGCATGTTAATGATGGTAAATTATAACCAAGGTCTAAGAAGTACATATTTGTGGAATATCCATTTGGGGTGAAAGGTTATAAATTCTGGTGTCCTAGTTCACCCAAAGTCATAATTAGCAGGGATGTTATTTTTGATGAAAATTCGATGCTTCATTAGAAAAATGAGTTTTCACCTTGCAGTTTAGAAAAGCGGGATAAAGGTTGTGATAGACATGAAGTGGAGATTCATGATTATCCAAAAGATTCTCCTTCTAATTCTTAGACTGTTCCAAAATCCTCTTTTTCTCAACAAATTTTAGAGCCTAAAACTGAAGAGTTTCACAATAGGAACAATACTCAATTATTAAAGGCAGTGACATAAGAGAGATTAAGAAACCTACTAAATATGCAAATTATTCGGAGTTGGTTGCATATGCCTTGTCAACAACTAAGGAGATCAATAATGTTGGTGAACCATTCACTTATGATGAAGCCGTTTCTGGTACTGACTCAGATAAATGGTCATTGGAAATGCAAGAAGAGATTGAGTCATTGCATAAAAATGGCACTTGGGAGCTTGTTAAGGCATTGAAAGGAAAAATAATTGTTGATTGCAAATGGGTCTTTAAAATTAAAGAAGGAACCAAGTACAAAGCTCGGTTGGTTGCTAAAGGATACATTCAGGTACAAGGTATTGATTTTAATGATGTTATCTCACCTATTGTAAAACATTGTTCCATTCGGATTTTTGGTGACCTTGAGGAGGAAATTTATATGCAACAGCCAGAGGAGTTCAAAATTGAAGGCAAGGAGGACCATGTTTGTTTGTTGAAGAAATCCTTGTATGGCCTTAAGCAGTTTCCACGACAATGGTACAAATGATTCGACGCTTTTGTGATGAGTCATGGGTTTTCAAGAAGCAGTTATGAATTATGATAGATGTGTTTACTTAAAAAATACAGTAGATGCGTCATTAATTCAGTTGTTGTCTTTTGTGGATGACGTATTGATTGCTGCTAAAGATATGGATGAAGTCAAGAAGTTGAAAGCCCAGTTGAGTGAAGAATTTGAGATGAAATATCTTGAAGCTGCAAAGAAAATTCTTGGCATAGAGATCATATGAGATTGGAAAGTAGGTAAATTATTTCTCACTCAAAAAAACTATATTGAGAAAGTTCTTGATCATTTTGGCATGACAAGTGCTGTGAGTACTCATATTGCTGCTCATTCCAAGATTTCTTCAAAGTTATCTCCACAGACAGAAAAGGAAAGAAATTACTTGGATAAAGTTCTATACTCAAGTGCAGTAGGAAATCTCATATCTCAAGTTCTATACTCATGTGCGTAGATGGATGTCTGATCCAGACCGTGAGTGTGCCTGGGCATGGCTGTGTGCGTTGGAGACATCCGCGCACGTTGGACATAATTTGGACTTGGAACCGTGGTGAGCATGGTGATCTACATGCATAGCACTAGGTGGTGTGCGCGTTGATCCTGAATCCGTGAGAGAAAGGTTATCAGATCTGTCGTTTACGCATACAGGAGCTTTGTCTATGCACGTAGTACACGATCAACGTGCGTAGAGGAAGGTTCAACGTACGTAGATGGGTCTTTTCTGCGGTCATTAAATGAAATGCCATGTTTCAGTTCTAAGGTTCGATAAATACACCAACTTACGACTCTCTTCTGTCATAACTCATCTCAATCACCGAAATCACTCTCTCAACTACTCCTCTGCACTTGCAATCACTCCTCAGCACTTCCATTGCGATTCTAAAGGTAAGAATCATTCTTTGATCTCTTCTTTCCATCAACTCACCTCATCTTTGTTCAGTTAGGGTTTTGAATGAATTTTGGGGTTTTGTTCAGATCTTCCTTTTCTGTTGTAAAGGAAGTTAAATATGGGTAGATTAAGCTTGGTTAAGGTTGTAACCACATGATTCTAGCTTCGGTAAGGATTTCGTGTTTGAACGAAATGGGTTTGATCCGAGCTAGGGTTCTAAATTTTGGTAGATTTCTCATCAGATCTGGAGTTGTATCTGATGTATTATGATAGATAGGTGTTAGAAATACATAGATCTGACGTTGGGTGTCAAGATTTGACAATTTGTGTCGAGTGGGTCAAAAAGTCCGAATTTGGGAATTTGGATTCTTGATGATTTTGAGGTTTTTTGTAAGATCTGAGGCTAGATCCTTACTTGAGAGGCTAATTGCAGCCAATATGAGTGTTTGATCGATCGGGTATAGATCGAAATGAGAGTTTGAGTATTTTGGCATAAGTTCTCGATAACATCGAGAGTTAGTCAACATTTGCATTCACATACATGCATCGATATTGCCACAGTACCACATATTGATATTTGTTATGTCTGTATATGTACAACTCAGTGTGTCTGCCAGCAAGAGCAGCCACCCGCGAGTGATATTTGACTGAATCCACAACTTTGGATACAAGGTGAGTGAAATAGCAGCTTCAGACACATAGGTTGTGTCTTAAAAATTAAGTATATTATTTTTGATATGTCTGGCTATGACATAAATTGACTAATAATTATTAAGTTAATTAAAAATCTGGATATATGATTATTATTAACCAACATTTTGATATGGAAAATTTAAAGTATATATATGGGTATATATATACAAGAACATTTTGTAAATGATGGCATAAAGGAAAGGAGATTGCATGATTGTATGTGCAATACTATGTATATAACACATTAACATGGAGACACCATACTACGGAGTATGTAGTCTTTGGTATACCATTGTATGTTATCACCCTACTACGGAGTATGTAGTCTTTG
>CAODLS010843662.1:0-11313 GCA_948243855.1 Flueggea neowawraea
AAACATAATATAAACAAGTTGTAATACTAATACTTGTATGTTCTGCATCTTTGTAAAAGATATACAAGTTAGAAACATAACATAAACAAATCATAAACATAACATAACGATAGTATATACAAGTTACAAACATAATATAAACAAGTTGTAACATTAATACTTGTATGTTCTGCATCTTTATAAAAGATATACAAGTTAGAAACATAACATAAACATAATATATACAAGTTACAAACATAGTATAAACAAGTTATAAAACTAATACTTGTATGTTATGTATCTCTGTAAAAGATATGCAAGTTACAAACGTAGCATAAATAACACCTTAATTTTAAAAAAATAGAACAACACCAATAGAATATCAACAACATTCCAACAATATATAAATAAGAGTTGGTAAATTTAAAAATATACATTTGTGAATTTGAAAAATTGAAAAGTGAAAATTTAATATGCAAAAGTGGATAGTGCAAAATAAATATTGTAAAGTATCGTAGGTGTATTGTGTAAAAACTAATATATGTAATACATATGTGTGTGTATGTGTGTATACATATATATAATACATAAATATAACATATATTACCAATACCCATACCCATACCCGGTCAAAGCAGGTAATACCCGCGTTGACTGGGTACGGGTAGGGCCAGTACCCGTCGGGTAGGGTATAAATTGCCATCTCTAATTACACATCTATGTAGTGTTTTTATATGGTATATTGGGAGTTAAGAGTTATTTTTTTATCTACATAAGTTAGTTCTCCGAGTAACAATTCTGCATTGATGGGTGTTGAATTCAATAAATTAATTTATTTATTAAAATAAAGATTTTATGTGTAGTAGTGAGTATAGTCGAATTCACATAGATTGATAAAACTTGTCTATTTATAGCAAAAATAAATAAAAGTAAAGAGGAGGATTTTATTTTGGAAATGAGATTAAAATCAAGAAACTAAATAAAGAATGCAAATAGTAAATTAAGCAACTCGAAATTAATTAAGAACAAATTCAATAATATCAAAGGCCAAGTCAATGTACATCTCTATCTTGTTTCGCAAATTGATCATAGGTTCTAAGAATCAATCAATATCATGCGCACAGATAAGTTATATATGATGCACTTAGTAATCAATTTTTAGTTACTTTTTTGGTAGTTTTGGGATGTCTTGCAAGCTACTTCTCTTATCAATAAAGAATTGTTAGGATGCCCTACATGATTTAATCTATTGGAAGCAATATGATCTATGAAGACCCTATCCAAGACATCAAACTCGAATTTGTAGTTTATTTAAACTTAATTATTTAATTCCCCTAACAATAACCCTTTACCACAACAACTGTGTTAAGATACCACTTATGTTAGATCATGCAATCATGGATTTACAGTCCTAATTTGCAGTTTATTATTTCGTTAATTAACCCAACTAGTCATCTTGAATCAATCAACAAAAAATAGTAAAACACTAAAGCACGAGAATCGAATAAACAATTAAGAACAACACACTTCGATTATACCTTGATTAGAAAAGAGTTTAACAACACATATAGTAAAAAAAAACACAGAAAAATAAAATAAAAACGAAGTAAATTCATCCAACCCCTTAAGGTAAAAAAATATGGTTATCTATACTAAAATCTAAAAACTAGCCTTAATAGAGTTCTAAAATAATAGCAATATCTCCAAAATATTCTTTTAGGGAAAAATAGGGTTGAGAGTCTGCTAAATCGTCCAAAATCATAAGGTTATCACGCTTCTTCATCTGCATAATTAATTTGTCCATATCAATAACTGATCTGCCAGATTTTTTCAGAATTTGACACCTCTTAGCATGGCCATGTTGAATCGTCATGGCCATGCTGAGAGGTGTCAAATTCTTACCACAAATAATCGTCATGGGTACAAGTCAATAATTGCTTACCACAAAAATATTTTTTATTTGTTCATCTTTATTTAGAGAATTATTGGACAAGTCAATAAAGACTACTCACTATTTTTCTCAAAGAGTGTTTTTTAAGATAAGTTCTTTTTTATCAAAATAAGTGACATTTTATAAAATCAAGAAGTTTTTTAATATTTTCTTTCATATTTATCCTTTTATTAAATTACCACAAAAAATATTTTACCATCTTCTCACTAGAATTAATAAGACTAATATAATAAATTATTATTATAATTAATGTAATTTAATTATTTTTTTTAATATGTGTGTCTAAACTTTAAAAAGATACTCTTTGAGAAAAAGAGATAGTATTACTTTTTGATCTATTACAATGATGTCCAAATACCCGTTTTCTCCGATATTGCTTGATCTAGGACATACGGACTTTACCACCAGAATACTCATTGCACGACTTTTTACAAACTACTATGATGGACTAAAAGTTGGGAACTCACCAATATTATTCTTGAATCTAATTTAGAGCTGACATTTTTTGCTTATTGTGTTTCTGATCATTTTCATTGAAAAGAAAAAGAGATTAGAATGCATCTTCCCCTTTATTGAAAAAAGGGAATTAGAATGTATATCTTACTGATATAGGGATGAAAAAATAAGTCTACAAAACATTAGAGACTTGACCGCAATTAACAAATGCATTACTTTCCCCTCCTCTAACCAACTACCAAACAGCCGCTTACCGATTAGTCTTGCGTCTTTCATCTGTAGGAACTAGGAACCAAGAAAAAAAAAAGGATAGAGAGATCGAAACTTCTCAGATTCACAAGAACGCAGTTGGTGTCTGGGTCTTTAATCAAAGAAATGCAGAGATTTTGGAGCGGTTCAAGAGTCTCTGAAGATTTCTTCGAGACAACCTCAATTGCAAGCTCAGACACAGACACCGACCCGCAGTATCACCAACTGCCCACATATGAGCCACTATCCTATGTTGCCAAGAAACAGAAATCACAGCTCAAATCTGCAGAAAATGCAATTCACGTCATTCCTCTTGTGCTCGCTCTCTGTGCCATCATTCTCTGGTTCTTCGCTAACCCTGGTAAGTTATTGACCCGTTAAAGCTATCCCCTTTGTTTCTGTCAGCAAGCAGAATTGAATATGCTTAAAGATTGTTTCTTTACTTGTTGAGCAGCTATTTCATGACTATTGGGCACGTGGGTACTTGCTAGATTTATATTTTATGTAATAGGGTTTGTTTGGATCTGCTGTATAGATAAGCTAAATTGTACCTTTTGCATCCTTTTACAATTTCAAACATTGCATAATGAACTTGTAGAAGCCCAATTATGATTATCCATTAACTAAACTGCAATTAGAGTGATTATCCTGTGATTTTATGTCTGAGTGCGATCTCAGTATCATTGAACCCTGAACTGTTGGTTGTTTATGTTGTTTTTTTTTTTATAAACGGAGATTTCATTTTCTGTGGAATAAAAGGAGATTGTTATTTCTTTTGTGCATCCTTTTACAATTTCCTCATTGGCTTGATTGAGGAACATGAATATTCGATTGCATTCATATCATAATTTTTTTTTCATAAATATTTGATTCAATAGCAGAAAATGATTGTTTTTCATTTCTTTCATTGAAAATTAATGTGTTTGACCCTTTTGTAAGGTAATCCTATAAATTTTTTATTAGTAGGATTGTATAGAAAAAGATTTTTTGGCCACAAAAAAAAAAGAAAGAAATGATGCGAGTTTATGAAGTCCAGAACTCAAGTCAGTTTTTTTATGGCAGATTTATGGCTGAGAGAAATTCATCTGATTTTCCTGTTCCTACAATGCATACTGCAAAATTTTATGTTAGACCTACATAACTTTATTCTCTTGAAGTCCATAACTATACTTGTAGTTCTCTTTTTTTCTGTGGATGTTGAATTGTTGCAGTGTTCATAGAATTGTAAAATTGTATGCCTTTTTGCATTATAATCTTTGTTTGGAGATGTTTTGTAGTGTTGAAGTATTATGTTTTGTAAAGATAGATAAAGTAACAAGACCAATAGAATTCTAAAAAGATCTTGACATTATTTCCTTATATCGTGCCTGATCATTATTGGCAGGATCAAGGATCTGAGGATTATCAGTGGGTTGGAGTCAATTCTAATACTAAAGGGCCTAGAGTTCGATTCCCAGTGGGAGCAAATGAAATGACTTATAAAAAAAAAAGGATTTGAGGATTGGCAACACTAACAAAGCTTTATAGGGTGGTTTGCAATAGAAAATGAAGATTGGGGACTTACAATTCAATGAAGATGTAAGTTCAAAAGCTTCATTAACTCATCAAAGAAGCAAGCCATGACATGTTCAAAAAAGCATAGTGGTGTAAGAGCAGCTTGTTCTGTAACATAAAAGGAAACTGATTTTTTCCGATCTCAGAACCATACATTTTGTAGAAGTTGTACAAACACTTTGCTTTCAAATGTACACAATATGTTATATGAACACTATCTGTTGTGTGACCAGAGATTCAAAAATGTTATTGCCAATTCAGATATTGACATCAAATGAACCAGAGATTCAAAAATGTTATTGCCAATTCAGATATTGACATCAAATGAACCGACCTGATTTTTCAGTTTACTTTTTTCCTCCCTTCTTTTACTAATTAGCGCAGAGGAAGTTGAATTTAATCCTCAATTATTTGTTATGGAATGCAACTCTGGTACTACTATTTGAAAATTTCAGTTATTCAGATTATGGGTCATTAATGAAGTCGGCTTTGTTGATTCTGAACCCAAAAGACACGGTTCCACTATTTGTAAGGAATGTACTTACAAGGCAATTTTGCATATAGCATACTGCATATAATATAATACATTTTCATCTATAAAACATAAGACATATATCCACTTTTTACCTCTTTAAATAATAAATTTGTTATATGTTGTCTACGATCCTCTACAAGATACTTATAGCATACTGCCTGCCTCCCTATGATAAAATACGAGTACATTAATGTATAATATCTTATATTATATTTATGACGTAAATCACAAAAATTCTAAATTATTAATAATTAATTAAATTAATCATCATAATAATTTAATTACCATAAGAGAAAATATTTGTGAACCATTTTCATTTGTTCTTGTGCGTGACCCAATAGACCCACTCGAAAATAGCAATGTGATTTGTCCCAAAATTTGGGCCCAAAGTCCATAAATGGTATCTAGTAATACATTATGACATCCCAAAATCGAGTAGATGTCAGTAATTCAAATTAACCTTTCACAGTTAGATATTTAGTCCTTTTGTTTCACGATATCTCATTTAAGTATAAGGCATGGTCACATGTCAACCTTATATTGCTTAATGTGTTTCTTGATCCCCAGTAGATTGATATAACAAATGACATTGATAACCATTTATCAATTCATTCGAGTATGCATACATTTCATCAATCATACTCATCAAGTGGCCTAAAGATATCACTCTTCTAAAGAGGAACAAATTTGCCACTATCACAAATACTCCTCTACAATATTCATGACATATCCAATCATAGTCTTTATTGTTACCCTGTTACGGATAACGTTTGACTAAGTCAAAACGTGTGATTCCTCAAGTAGAAGTCGATAGTGAGTTTTGGTCAGAGGACTCAAATATCACCACTGCATGAAAGCTACTTGTAGGATTGATATCCTCATTCTTTTTAAATGGAAATTTCACAAAAAAATCAGAATTCTTCCATAGTGGTGAAAGATTAGTGAAACTGGCGTGACTTTCAGAAAACAAATGGTTGAACTTGGTCACCAATGGATGTTCAACATATTGAGCAGTGGAAAGGGCCTTAATGGCAATATAGGGCTTGAAATGCCTTTTGAAATAAAGCTCGGCATTGTTGATGATGAGTCTTTTTAACTGGCTGATAACATCAAAGCCAATCAAAACATCTTTGCCTAAGCAATTTGTACCAATTACCTTAGTCCATGTGATTGTTCTTGGAAAAATATGGATTCCAGTAGGCTACTTTGAGACATAGTTGGTAGTGACGAGCTTTCCACTGGCTACTGCGAAATGAGTAGAATGTGCCTTCCAAACTCTAGGGAGGATTTTTGGAATAACTATTGTATAAGTAGCTCCTGTGTTAATAAATCTGATGACCTTGATTAGAAAATCATACTTTGACTTAAGAATTTCAATTTCCACATAAGGAATCGGAAATGTCTGTGCTGCGAGGCATGGGAAAACACCTAATGCTTCTTGATAGTTAGTTGAAACAGTATCATCTGAATCAAAGGACACATCTTCTTCATCTAAGGATAACACTATAAAAACAGTGTTGACTGGATCAAGATCACTGCTTTGTTCTAAAAAGACTGACTCCAAGTCTTCTTCTGGATCAAATGGTGAGATTTGCATCACCTACTAGATGAGTTTAACATATTTTTCTTTATTAGGACAATTTTTTGCATAATGTCCTTTCTGGCCACAAATGAAACAACAATCAGACTTCTTATTGGAGGTTTTCTTTTTGAAGGATCAAAAACATTTTTTCTTCCATTTTTGTTTGAATCTATTCTTAGGGAATCGCCCTTTAGAAAACTTTCTCCAGTGTTTCTTCTTTTTCCCGATTCTACAATCACAATCTTTCTCATTGCACTTGATCTGCAACTAAGGCTTATTGCAAGCCTTTTGAATCTGAGTGTTTTGGGAGAACAACTTAAAAAACTTCTTCTGTTCACATATCTTTTCAAGGGCTTGTTCAACATATTGAAACAATTCACCAAGGCCATGATTAACGATATCTTTGCCAGATATTGAGATTAATCTGTTGATTTTTGGATGAAGCTCATCTGGAAAGGAGGCAATAAAGATTTGTCTAAGCTCTCTGCTATTAAAACCACCGACTTGGTAATAAATTCTGGACATTCTCCTGTAATGTCGATGTAGATTTTTCATCTGCAAAGAACACCATCTCATTTTATAGAATTCAAGTTCCAGTTTTTTGCTGAAAACTTTAAAGTATCCAACAAATTCTTAATGGATAGCTGCTACTGCCGTTTCTGGTGATGCACGAATAAACTGAATTCTTTTTAAATTTCCAAGAGAATCATACCAATCTCTCAGCAATCCAACAAATATGGAGGCTAATTCTTTCAAAATAGCCACTTTATTGTAACCTAGTTTTGATCGCTATAAATCAATCCATTTCTCATTTTTTATATCTAAATATTGTTTATTTGGGAAATCAGCAAATAACAATTGCTATATCACACCAGAACAATCACATATAAAATTTTAATTGACATTTAAATGAAATTAAAATATAAACATTCAATAACATGTACAACGTAATTAATAATTAAATAAAAAAAATTCAATTTCTTCTGAAAGCTAGAAAGAAAGAATATTGGAGAAATTTACACACTGGGTGTTTAAAATTTATGGGTAAACTGCTCATTGTAGATTTAGTATGTGTAATAAAAGTGAAATTATATTGTATATTGAAGAAAAAAAATTATAATATGAATATCGGTAAATATAATATCACAAATTTTAAAGTGATAATCAAGAAATTATTAACCTGAAAATAATTATTTGTATTTATATTTTAACTATTTATTAATATTAAAAAAATTATTAAGGTTTTTGTTTTATAAAAATTGGATTGGTAGATCTTAATCATAACATATAAAAACATGTAGGAAAAATTTTTTTGGATAATTTATTCCTCTTTTTAATTCTAAATTACTAAATTATTAAAATTATTGGATGATATGTTATTATAATCTTTATTAACATTAATTAAAAAATTATTTAAATTTTTAATTATTATTATTGTAAATAAAATTTCATTATCATGATAACTTGTAACTCAATTTTGTGAATTATGATTTTTTTCTCTAACCAATTAACAAGCCTATATAATTTTTCCAAACTCTCCTTCTGGGTGTACGGAGCCTGCTCAACTCGAGGCGAGTAACAACAAGAAAAAGGATGCACCTACAATCTATTGCGCATTGTGAGAGTAGAATTATAAAATTAGAACCGAAATTAGCAAACCAAATCGAAATCAGACCTGTCAAAATTGGTTAAAACTTGAATCGAATTGGAACTGAAACTGGCCGACTAAAACCGAAGGGTTATGATTTAGGTTACGGTTCTACCTTTTTAGAAACTTTCGAACGCCTGTTCAACCGCAGTTTGAACTGGAGATTTGAACCACCAGTTCAACCGGCGGTTTGAACCGGCTGTTCCAACTGTTATTTTTTTTCCTTTTTTTATTTTTTTTTATTTTTTCAATTCTATAAATACCCTCACCCCATTCTTACCAATTTTACATCATTTCTTCTCTCTCAATCTCTTCTACATTCTCACTCTCTCAAAAATTCATTTTGCTATAAATTGCTCTTATTAATTATTTATACATTTATTATTGCAATTACGTTTTCTATATTTCTTAAAGTTATTTTTTGCAATTACATTTTTCAAATTCCTTCTACTTTTTTACTATAGTTTAATTTAGTTATTTTGTTATTTCATTACATTAAATTAATATTTGTATATTTATTTTGGAGTAATGGAAAATTTTGGTGGAAATAGAAATTTTGAAAGTTTTGAAGTTGAAAATATTGGAACTCAAGAGAGTCAAACTCAATAAATTCCCACCCAAGGAGATGAGGGGGCAGCAAGAGAAAGAGTTTCTAGTTCCAATATTTTTAAAATTTATTTTAAGAAAATTTCTAGTTTAATTTATCATTTTAAGTTTTAGTTTTTTCCTTTTTTACTTGTATTTTAATTTATCATGTATTGTTAATTATTGTATAGTTATATTATATAATTAAATTTGGTATTGTAAGCATGATATTCATCCGCCACAAGTGAGGGCATCTAATAAAATTTAATGAGTTTTTTTTCTAATGTTGTTTAAAATTATGTGATGTAATTACTAGTAGAATAGTTAATTTGTTTAAAAATTATTAACAAAAATCTTTGGAATACAATGTATTATTGGTAATATAGTTAATTATTAAATATAACAAAATTTACAAACCGGAAAAAATAGACGGGATAAAATAACATATTAAAAACAAAATTTCGAAAAAAAAAAAACTAAACCGAAACTAAAGTGGCGATTGAACCAGTCAAAACCGATTAAAACCGAAATCAAAACCGAACAGAATTGAAACCAAACCAAATTATAAAAATCAAGATTTGATTCTGATTCTCATATTTCACAAACTGAAAATTCTAGAACCGGCAACACCTCCAAGGTTTGCATCATTGATCCAATTGACTCCACCTTGTTTTTCTCCCTCTCTCTCTCTCTCTGTTTCTCTTTTTCTCTCTCCCTCTTTACCTTTCCCCTGCTCCTCCTTGCCTTTTCTCTTTCTTCAAAACCCTATACAATTAGGATTAGCTTCTAGATTGCTTCCAGGAGTCCGTCCTTTCCGATCATCTAAATTGCCATTTGCACGGGAAAGGAAGAAGCAATTACGACAGCGTGAAACTAGAGGAGACCGTCTGGTGTTGAGAGACGCAAGAAATAGATCATCAGAACACTTGATCGGTAAAGAAAAATGGAAACAGCAACGGCTTTTCCAACAACTCCTCGCTGGAATCTCGACAGACCTTTCCTTACCGGCCGCTTCCACCAGGTCTCACCTTCACTCACTTTCCCTCTCATTTTTCCGAGAAACAAACACTCTTCAAAACAATTTCACTCAGTGTTCCATTTTAATTCATTCAGGAAACGAAACGAACTTCGCGCCTCGCTGATTCCAAGGCTTGTACTCCGACTACTTCAGATAGTCACTTCATTACTTTTTGTTGTTCCTGTAACGAGACGATATGAAATTTTCAAAATTGTTTAAATTTTGTTTCTCTGTGTATGTCCGCGTGTTTGAACAGTGCTGGAGTGGACAAGGCCATTGGATGTTATGATGCTGCAGTTCAGGTGTGTGATTCACAGCTACATTCATTTTTTCGGAAAAAAGTATATTATTGTTCAGAGCTATTGTATTGTTTTTTTGCTAAAAAAAGGTGAAATTTGAATAATATTTGTCTTATGAACTAGGAACTAATTGTAATCAACGATCTCCTGTCAACTTAGGTTGGTATTGAATTTTGACAATCTGGATTTTGATTGTGGCTGGTTCAACACTAGATGCTTTCAATTGAGTTTATTATCTGTTTTCTAGCATTTTAATTTCAATGGATTGCAATTTCCTACATGATTTCTTCTTTTTTTCTGACTTAAATTTTGATAATGTGGCTTGGCAGGTTGTAATTTACTCACCCGCTAGAAATGCAACTCAACAGGTATCTATAAAAATTGAAAGGTGGAAGATTAACTTTTTGTCAACATACTGGGCAATATTAGTTTGAATCCTTCTTAGATTTTGAATGCAGAACTAGTTTCTTAACAAGTAAAGCATTGCAGTTTTTGTCAAAAATTAAATGATTTATGAACAAGGATTGTGGTCTTCAATGAATATGAAATATTAGCTATTTCTTGCTATTTGTACAGGTGGAAAAATCCATTGATGGGTTTTGTGTGTTTTGCCAATCAGTTAAAGCATAAGAACAAACTAGACTATAAATCTGTCAATTGGAATTTGATGTTAATTTCTACTGGATGATATTACTTTCCAAGTTGATGCTTCAATGGACTTGGCACTACAGGTATGAACTAGGATTTTTTTAGATTATGCTTTCACGGGAAAAAGAGAAAAAAATGTCATAATATGCATAAATTTTTTTTTTTAATATTTTATTGTGCTGATTTTCACCAATATAATGAAATAGGTGAATGTGTTTACATTACCATTGTGCTGATAATTTGATCTTAAATTAAATAAGATAAAGTTAAAGATGTATGTTAGTATCTAATTGGAGTTTTTTGCTGAACTAGTGCTTAGGTTGAGATTGATAACAATATAAGTGGTACTTCTAATTTAAATGAACCATTTTTTAAAACTCCATGAGCAGAGCCTACAAAACAAATTATTATTACAAATTCTACATTCTAAATTAGTATTTCCAATTTGAATGAACCATTTTTGAAAACTCCATTAGCAGAGAGCGTGCAAAACAAATTATTATTACAAATTCTACATTCTAAATTAGTACTAATTTAGTTAGTAGTTGATTTTCGGTTGATTTCGGGTTGTTTTCTCGTTGATTTTTAGCTTAATTTACTTTAGTTGGTTAGTCTTTGTGGCTGTTTTTCGGTTGATTTCGGGTTGTTTTCTCATTGATTTTTTTCTTAATTTGCTTTAGTTGGTTAATGGTTGTTTTTTGGTTGATTTTGGGTTGTTTTTTGGATAATGTTTTCCTTAATTTGCTTAATTTATTTTGATTGGTTAGTTGTTATTTTTCGGTTGATTTCAAGTTGTTAACTGGTTGATT